>DWPV01000129.1:0-39213 GCA_018251915.1 Urbanus proteus proteus
ATCTATACAAATAAATAAAATTGAAGTGTCTGTTTGTGATTTCAAAATAACAAATTTGTCTGTCTGTCTGAGGTGTCTGAGGTAATCTTCTAAACGGCTGGACCGATTTTGAGGGGACTTTCACTGGAAGTTAGCTTAAGGTCTAAGGCGTAAAATAGACTACTTTAATTTTTGAAAAACGCCACTAGCGCGCGCCCCACGCGCATGCACGCGCCGTTGCGGGAGAGCGGGATGGCATTTATGTTGAAATATGTATTTTTTTTCTTTTTAAACGCGGGTGAAACCGCGGGGATCAGCTAGTAGTTATAATATAGAATTAGATATGTCCCCAAAGTCGAACTGCAAATACCTCTAACACGTTCAATTATTTTATTTCACTTGCGAAACGATTACTCAGAAAACTTCAAAACCGTGGTTAAATTGATTGTCAAATGGGTTTAATTTAAACCGAAGCCAAATCCGAGCAAGTTTTGCAACTATATTAGGTAGTAACGAATTGTGACGGTAATCATGACATGGCATGTTGGCAGACAGTTTAGTACACTAACTTGGTAACGAAGTTATTAAGCGCACGGGTAGATTTTTGGCATTTCTAACGAAAACTAGGCCAATTTGTTTGATCAACTTAAAATCGGTGTAACTTGGGATTTTTAAATTGAAATGCGTGTTTGTCAAATAGGTTTTCAAAATTGTAAAAATATTTCATTTAGATTTTAATATTTTTAGGTCTTATTTTACTAAACTTGAAAGAAGTTTAAAAAGGGGATTGGGCCATTGGTGTCATTTACTACTAAACATCCGCTGAATATACTTCATTCTCAACTCATTTTTTACAAAAAATAATAATTAATGTTGTAATTATTTTCAAAATACACTATGACTGCATTTCATCAAAATAATTCTGTGAATTAAACCCGTTCACGTATAAAATATTATTACTGTATGTTATTATAATAAATACCAATGCGTCGGCATTCTCTCGAATAACATTTTTTAATAAATTCCTAAAATACACCAAATTTCCCCGCATGTAAATTATGTACTGTTGTTTGTATGTATCATGTTCAATGCCCTGCTGTGACCCAAATAACAAATAATTTTATGTAATTTTTAATTTTATGCTTATATGGAGGATACCGAAAAGTAATTTATTAAGTTAAAAAAATAAAAATTATACGCTGAATTTAAAAATATTAACTCTATTAAATGCGGTCACATATATGTGGTTTTCTCATTTCTTTTTGAAAATTAAAAACCTTAGTTAATTCTCTCTGACAAAATCTTTAACAAGGCGTAGGTGCACGTTCGTTTATTTTCCGAAAGCAAATAATCTGACGTTCGATTCTAAACTCGACCGTGAGTTCGGGTCGAAAGACCGAAAATGAAAAGTTACATGAATTTCGAATCAGTATTTGTCACTAGAAAATTCGATCAGAAAATCACAGGCATCTAATAAAAATGTATATGTCATTTGTAACACTACTTAATATTTAGGTAACACGATATATAAATAACTTCAAAGGAAGTGTTGTTATTTAATAACCCGAATCATTTTATAATTGCGAGCGATATTTTGAAATATTTCTATGCCAAAGCAATAACTGATCCGATAAATTTGTTGATGTGACTGAAACGTGTAAGAATGTCACGCAATAATACAAAATGTATGTCACATACAATAAATTCTAGATATTACGAACTGCGTAACATGTTATGCATAGTTTTTAGGCTACGTAGTTCGTATATGTAACAGCGAATAAAATAAAAACTGACCCTGCACACATAATTCTTTAAAATGGTAGAAACATGGGCTGTTTGGTAGTGACCACTTATCATTGGGTAAACGTATGCTTGTTTACTACGTTATATTAAAAAAGTGGATAAAATTAAAACCGAGCCTGCAATGATTCACTTAACCCGCATTTTCAACGAGTACTTTTCAGGATTCAACTTGCCAAGAGCCTTACTAATTAACGCACTTGCGAAAAAAACATCGAAAATATCATCAAACTAGAAAATAAATTAATTAAATAGTACACTCGCATGCAAAATCATTACATTCGCACGTTGGACTATAGGACCGACACACACAAACGCGCTGCGGCGCCACCCCAGCAAAATCGCCTGCCGCAACGCATTTCCTTGGAAAGTGTCGGCCCTTAATGTTGACTGAATATCGATCGACTACAGATGGGTTCTTATCGTGACCTCGAAAACTAGCAGCATCGATATGCTTACCGATTGTATTGAATCTTTCAATATCACTAGATAGAGTAGTTGAAAGCAAAGTATCGATATTATTAATACAGCTACGTGTCTGATATCATCGATAGTATCAACTTATGTTATACCGATATTATGGCTAGTTTTAATGAAAATACTATCGATAGCTACACAACCACACTAGACATTGAACGTACAGTCGAGGTCGGAATGTGTTCGTACACTGCCAGTAATTGTAATTCCACTCAACTGTACTCGTGAGTAACGAGTATGCGTCATATCGGTTCCCAAGAAATCATGAATACGTAAGAGGTTGTAATTGAAAATCTTTCATTTTCAATTGCAAGAGCATCCCGGCACTTGTAAATAAATGGGAGCTATACGTTTTGAATAGATTTTAATTGAACCCTCCATACAGGTTAGATCACCTGATATAGAGGTCATAGTCGTCTATGGATATAGCATATGCAATAGAACTTGGTAGTTATTGCTCTGAATACCACTGGTTTCAAGACGTGCTTTTAGTACATTATTCTGAATTCTCAATGAATATAACTTTTACAAATTACAACAAGAATTAGATGGGACCGAATTGACCGGCAGCGAAACATTTCTATAATGTAAATAAAAAGATTAATAGTGACTATAGAAATTAATTATTGAAAATACATACTTTGCGTATGAGTTTTTGTTACTCTTACGCCTGGATTTCCCTGTTATTGAGTAATTTGTACCTAATTTCATGACGTATTCAAATTACTCTTCGGTATACCACATCACTACCCGATCATAACATACGAATCCTCAATATAATTTCACTAATAGAATAAGGTCTCTAAAGGCCGCATTAAAAATCCCTTCCAATTAAAGTCCGGCAGTGTTTTGGGAGCGTCAAAGGGGCCGTAATTTATAGTCTTTATTAACGTACGTGTTAAACCTCAGCCAAGGGAACATGTTTGATGATCCCACTCGCAGGCGCCTGTTACGTCGGAGAATATTCGCAAAGCGAAAATGCATATTCAATGCATCGTCACTATATTATGTATCTAATGGAGTGATAGAGAGTAAAGATTTGTAGCCGCCCAATGATATAATTTTGGTTTTCAGAATCGATAAATAATCTGAAAATTTCTGGAATTCTTGGCAACCTTCAATTTGTAGGGGAGTATTAGAAATTAGTTGTCACTTGGTTGGAGACGAAGGAAACATCGTGAGCAAACGTGCTTCAACAATGCGCTAGAGCTAGAGGTGCAAAATGAGCTCCCCTTCAAAGCCGGCGAAACATTGGTGAGACTCCTCTGGTGTTGCAAATATCCATGGGCGACGATGACTACTTTCCATCAGGTGTCCTGTCAGCCTTTTCGTTAGATTAACTATAAAAAAAGCTAGCTTGAAAAACGTATGGTTTAAGCACGATTAAATTTCGGATATTTAATTGGCAAAATATCTATTGGTCACAAAACGGGTCCTTTTCGAAGTCTTTCACAGGATCATCCTAAGAGAAATGTCCTTCAACCCGAAGATAAAACAGCAGCTACAAGTAAATATAGATGAAACTATACTATTATAAATAATATGCAACGCCATGTCATCCTTTTAAGTGTCAAAAAAGCGTATATTTCGAGATTTTCGAGGGTAAAACAAATGATCGTATTAATTTGAGACCGTGCTCGGGTGTCGGCGTCCCCAGCGTCGCTTGTTAACGACGTTACCGAGTTTGTTAACAAACCCGACATAGCTATGTTAGTTTAATATTAATACAGGTGTATTTACAGTGATAACTAAGGATCAAGTATAGTCAGGTTCATTATCAAGAGCGTCAACGTTTGAATACTCATTAGTAGTGATTTTGAATATGATTCTCCTTCTAGTTACGTAAAGTAACGTATTGTGTTTTCGTATATCTGGATCACAATAGAAAATGTTTAAACATCTTTTGAAGGATTTAACTGTATATTTTATTTATTGCAACACTTGCTGTTTTTGTCTTAATGTTTACACCTGGCCTAAAGGCTGTAAGGAATGACAGTGTAATAAACATAATGATACAGTAGCCACTTACTAATTCTCATATACACACAGAAATGATTTACATAACGGATCTTTGTTATACATCCTGACATTTATAATTCTCCAGTTATCGATGGAAGGAAATCGCCAATTCTAAAGAGTTCAGAATTGTAAGAAATCACAATTAGCCAATTAACCACATCCTTTGGACCGTATGAAACGGGCAGCCTCGACTTTTTTCTATTCAATGAAATGAAAGTGGGTGTATAAAGTAACTTGTCAATGTACCAGTTTACGTAATATTAGGTAACTGATTAAGTAAATTCCTAGGAAATGAGGGTATACTTTCTTTAGTTTGACTACAGAGATATGACCACGAGGCCACGGCCTTTAGCTTTAAGATTTAAATTCAAGTAGGTATACTACTTATATTCACAATCATCAATCAACTCCTCAAGTGTATGATTCATGCATACTCATACGAAGAATCAACAATATTCAGCTGTCTGACCATAATTCAAGAATTCAAATGTTATTCCAAGAGCGTCTAAAATATATGAATTCAAAAGTTAACGGTTATTAAACTATAGAATAAATATTGCCTATTAACATTTCAACATTTTCTACATAAAACTTTATTTAAGTTATGTATAAATACCTACAATTTCAAATAACAACCTATTCGATGTAAAGTTTACCTACACCTCGTACCTATTATGTCGATATCAATGGACAATATCAAACTACCAATTCTAGTTTCGGTGAAATATCAGTATGCACATAGAAGCTTCGTTAATAATAGGGTACATGCTATTATCGCAGGTTTCTCGCCTTTGTTTCGTATCGATTATCAAGACAAAGAACAATAGTGTTACTAAACAGTATCCGATTGTAGTGAAACTTTTTGTTACGATTATCGCCTTCGTAATTTTCAACGCGCCAAAAATACAAGCGCTGTTGGTTTATCATTCGGCCATTTTGTGAATCCTATGTTCGTAAAATGGCGGTCGTTAACGTTAACAGCCTATGAAGCTAACAATTAAAAGACATAACGAAGGGACTTGTGTAATTTTGATATTATGCCCGTTTTCATAAGCATTAAAATTTTATGTAAACACTAATGATGATGGTAAAGTGTGCCGTTCCGCTACGTTATTTTGACATTTATTCTGTTAATATATTGTAGGAGGACTCTAAACCTTCGTGATATGACTCCAAACGTATTTTTTTATTATAACCAGAGTATTGAGAGTTGCTATAGTTTTAAAGCTCTGGCAAGAGAGCGATATTTTAACTTTTTCAATCCAACCTAGCCCACCTAGGGTAGTAACGCATTTGTGGCTGATCACAGGTAGAATCTCATCTTATCTGGGGATGAATCACAGAGATACTCATCTCAATTAGCGGCAAAACTACTACCTGACTACTTTAAGGTAAAAAATGCAACGATTGCTTTAAATAAATTGCTTCTAAAGAAATTTGAAGCACGCGTAAGCAAGCTTATACAACTTTTGCAGGCAAATGAGTATTTAAGTAAAGGAGGGAGTAAGACTTGGAGTGGATTTTAATGGACAAAGTTTTGAATACACATACTTTATTACTTCGACATGTTATGTGTTAAGTTTGTTTTATGATCCACGTTTTTGAACGTAAGTTCTACACTTCTATGATTCTACCAATTATCATTTAGAAGTTTCTTCTTGGTCTTCTCTCTTCAACAAGTCCTAGCTTCCTGGATCAGTGGTCAAAAAAATCCAGATCCAAAATATAAATCTAAAATCATAATTTAAACATTCGACATAGAATCGAACATGAATTCCATTCCATTTGAAGTGTCACACCACCAAGGTTACACGCCACCGGTTTATCATTCCCCAATATTGAAAGTAACCCAATACAGTTATAAGCACGTTATATTCATAAGCACGACTTCGTAAGTGGACACGTATTTTTAATTAACTCACGGCGTGCAAGTCACTCCTAAACAAACTGGGACGGTCCTTGATTACGTTTGTAGGGCAAAATGTCAGCGAGGTAGGAATACTTTTTATAACAAAAATGGCTGCAGCCTTATTTATGTCCTACTGTTGGACTCAACTGTTATAATCCACCACGCTCCTGTAACGCGTATTGGTGAAATGAGGTACAGGTTAATGGCCTACGAATCTTCTTACAAGATTTAACGACTGCTTTGTCTAATGAAAACAACTGGGACCAACAGCTTAACGTGCGCTGCCATTAGCGAGCATATAGTTCAATCGCGCCCAACGTTGCTTAACTAAGATCGATTATGACCTACACAAACCATGAGCCTAAACGCCCTCTCAAAAGTTAATTTAATCCAAAAATCCACAGAATGCGAAAAAATAAATAAGGCCGAGTTCCTTAAAACCATAAAATTAACATAATTAATAATCCCTCGCCTAACGAATGAACGCTGTTTCCGCAACATTCAGTTAAAAAATGAAAGAAAAATATACAAATCTAGGACGAGTGGCACTGGAAGCCTGGAACCCGGAGCAACGTTTGACAGCTTTATTTGTTTTCAACTAGAACGTGAAGGGAAATATTATAAAAGTTACCGTTTTGAATCAGCATAAAATGCTCCGTGAAAATTAGTCAGAGAACTGGCAAAGATTGGAAGTATGGTAACAGAAGGATTCCTTGTCCAACTTTGTTATTGAAAATCAGGAAGGTACGAAGAAAACAATCTTCGGAGTATGAAAGTTTCATATTGAAGCTGACAAAGACGTTTTGTCGGAAGTCAAAAAGTTTTGTTTGTAAGATCAGTTTTTAAAACAATGTTTTACGGCAGTTCATGTTAAGTTCGAAACCTAATAACAGCATGGTTATTATTATAATTAGTATAGAATGCGATTTCATTGGTTTTGAATTTAATTTTAGGTGATAATATCAACTCAAGATCGTCGGATTCCGAGTTCGTACGAGTATATGGTTATAGCTCTGCAAAGATACTGAACAAAACGCTTTTGAGGTATAAAGACTAGCTTAGACCAAATACCCCACCCCTACATCCATCGTAGATGACCCACTCAAAAGTACAGCAGCGTAAGTAGTTGAAACATGTTACGAGGGTCAATGGTAAAGTAAATAAAACATCAACCACCGAGCTAGTGGGCGACTGAGAGCAACCCGAGATGCCAATTAGCATTACGGCAACCCTCATTACGTACCTACTCAATGCTAAGTGAGAAAAAATCTAACTAAAAGCTGCGTTAATATATTACCTCACTGTAGCTAATCCCGTATTAATCGTATCGTTAAGTTAGAGCTTAATGAACTTAAAAAGGACTCAACGTTTTCAAAAAAAGAAACGGTATAACCTGGTAGTCTTTTATTTTAGGAATAAAGAAGAAATAAAAAACTGAGGTTAACAAATATTCAAAAATTCCATAATGCTCGACACTGGTGCTCGAATTTCGCCCAGTAAGCAATAACTACTTAATGTTGATAAATAAGATTTACCCATAAACATTTCCGTTTGCAAAATTAATTAACTGCATGAAAGCGGTTCGCGAAAAGCCGGAGTTAATATTGTAGGTACTTACTATCTTCAACAAAGTGTCAGCGTAAGTGAAGAAAACATTTTTAATTGCATAATTTTTTCTCCAAGACCAAAAGTTACCAAAACAAATCGTATCAGGTTAAATTCAAACAAGTTAGACGGGTCAATAATACAGCGAATGCAACAGCACCCACAGAGTTAAGTGGACGACGGCGAGGCAAGTCGAGATGCCAATTACCATTACGACCACCCTCATTAGGCACTCAAGTGCCAAGTGAGAAATAACCGGAGAAGTGCCGTGTTATTATTGAGTTGCAATGTTATGTTGGGAATGTGGACTGAATTTGGAACATGGATTGTAACTGTTTTACGAAATATGCGAGCTGGTAAAGGATATGAATGACTGGAGTAACAATTCACTGAAATATCTTATCTTATGTCAATATATGCTAAAGTGACTCATTCGATTAAATTTCAAATGATCGTATTCTGAAAGAGGTCAAAACCTGAACTCTGAGGTAACAACTACGGTAACAAACTGTAACAAATATTTATTTGGCTTCACTTTTCAATCAATCTGATTCGCAAATTTTTCTAAAGGTTTTCAAATGTTTATTAAAGTGATAATTCGAAGTATCTATTAAAAGTATCCTATTTTGACTACCTTCTTCCTGCATAATCTTCACGGGGAGAAAAATTCCATTATTTTCACGAGTTATAAACATTAATAAGATCTTTTCTTTGACACTTTCAAAAGTATGATCTTTGGCGAATATTCTTTTGCGCGGAGTTCCGAGACTAATTGAGTAATTCCGCAACTAACTCGATTTCCTTGCTGAGGCATTTTCAATCCGACGTTTCCGGAGACGCGAACCGCTTTTAAATTAGATTTTTTCGACGCCACTCGAGGCCAACTTTTACTTTGACGGAGTAATAGGGACATATTTTTATTGCTGCACATTTTTTCAACAGTGCAGCACGAGAAAAAAGAACGAGTTAAAATATCTGAGTACGAAATAAAGAAATTAAAAACAGCTGTATACGATTATGAGTTTTTGTTTTGAGAAGAAAAATCATCAATTTCGTCATGCATAGCCATAACATTACAGAAAATATCCCACAACCTATTGTAGCAACATCATTCCATTCCGCTGATTACGCGATTTGATTAATCAACATTATAATTGCAATGCACGGTTGATATAAAAATCAATAATTTCATCATGTTCATGTACCAATATTTATAAACGCGAATCGACCAGTAAAAGGGAAATTGTGCGAAATAATTTCAATACTGGATAACAAAGGCTAAAAGCAATTGAAGTTTTCTATTTCCCTCCCGATCGATCTAACGACAGTTGCTATGTCTTCGATAATTTTATAAACAGTTACAGGCGAGACAAGCTCAGTACGATGACGTTCCCACGATGACACTGAAAGTATTCCCACAGCGACGTCTCTCATATTCCTCATAACAACCATTAATAACGGCATATTCCTGGCAACATTTACTACAACGTCCCATAAATTTGCTGCGAAGCGGAAAGTACAAATGGTATACGTAATCGTTAAGGACAGGTGTCCTTCCCCGAGAATGTGGTATTCGAGAATGTGGTATTTATCAAGCTTAGTAATATCATGATTACGCAATATTATCTTAGTAAATTAGATAAAGCGTACGATGCATTACGACGCTTAAGCATATGTTCAAAGAAACATGATGGTTTATCAATACTAGGAATTAATATTATATCAACTGCATAGAAGGAAGAAAAAATGATTAATTTAAAGACGGTAGCTTTGTGGTTTTACTGCTAACCGCCAAATAAAGTTCCAACCTACTCCAACAAAGTCTTTATTTATAATGATACTTTAATAAATTAATTGAAATAAGTCATTATTGCCATTGTTTGGTTAACTTTAGGTATATTTACTGGTCCATTTGCGATTGGCTGCAGTTGTCCACTGCAGTGATCACTACGTTGCGAGACATAAACAGTTACTTAGCTATAAGAGCATCTAGTGCACAACACAAAAATTATACCTAAATATCATCAACGTTCCGAAAACATCACACATTAATACCTGCGACCTAATTCTAAAACCACACAATTTGCTTTCATTAGCCCACCAGTCTCCGTATTCCGTAGCCGTAGTCGCCGTAATCAAAGAAACGGCAAGGTTTACTTCCGCGCATTCTAAATGCAGCGCCGGTTGCATCTCATTCACTTAACGAAGCATTGTGGATTGGAGTAAACAGGTCAGTCGAATGCCTGTCTGTGGATGGAGGGTTTATTAGTGGATGGAACGAGGAGACAGGAATTGGGGCAGTAGTAATTACACGTGAGCTCTGAGGGCTGTAACCGGCAGAGCTGAAAAACCTTTGTGCTGTTAATATCCGGGTTACGGTTAGTTGAGCAATGACTGCGCATCTGCTTTTAGGGATATGGGTCACTGGGGAAATGGAAACTATCTTGAGGTAGTCGTTTTTCAGCCTGCAGATAATAACGATGTGACCTACAATATCCTATCTAGTATATCCGCGTATACTTGTTGGCATATTTATAATGTAAAAAGGCATCATTTGAGAATTTTGGGACACAATTCATAATGATCATAATACGTAGTTTTGTAGTTCCGTAGTTAATTTTAACTTTATGTTTCTAATTTTCTGAAGATTAAACTACAATACTGATATCCGAATTTACTATATCCCTATCTCATTAAGACAAAACAAGACAACGATAAAAGAAAATGGCCGCCAACGATACAAAATTTACCAATAGAATTGCAAATGCGTCGCCGGTATTGCGTAAGTTCGACTTTTGTATTTCGTTGGAAAACAACAAAGCCAAATCGATCTTTCTGGCTTTGTAGGCAAAAATGGAATTGAAGAAGGAACTGTCAATCAAAGCCAATGAGCGGAGGTATGCATGACGTCAAACAAACCGGCGAGCCAGTGCTATACAGTAAACAAATAAAAAGGCAAATGCAATGAGGTTTTGCAACGATCTGGCCAAATACATAAGAATCTATACAGATAAATAAAACTGAATTGTCTGTTTATGATTTCAAAATAACAATTTTTTACTCAATGCATATAGAAGTATACCTGCACGAAACCTATAACGAAAATGCAATTATTTTTGTCCGTCTGTCTGTTTAGCGGGATGACATTTATGTTTAAATTTGTATTATTTTTTACTTTTTAAAAGCGGGTGAAATCGGGGGGTCAACTAGTACTACATAAATTAAAACTCGACAAATTATTGTCCGATTCATGTTTCATATTTTACTCTTTTCATTCCAAAGGAGAGATATTTTATCTGAGTTTATAGAATCTTGAATTAGGATAAAATAACGCCGTTCCTCTCGAATGTCGAAATATCACAAGATTATATTGTTTAAATTCAATATAGGTATTATAACATGGATGCGGCGTTATTTACAATAAAAATATGTATATGTTTGAGACTCAATGCTTATTTCTCGATCTTAGAAATAACGATTAGTATCGACAACACATAGATAATCTTTCTAGATTGATCTGTCGCTATTTAGGAGCCAGCCATCATCATTTTCTAGGTCCAAAGCGTTTCTAAACCAGAATGCTATGACTTTATTATTATCATACGGTATCGAGAACTGATATTTAGGTTTTAGATCAAGATCATTAAGAGAAAAATACCACATTTGCATTTCCGCTTGCAAATGACACACTCGATGGAGTTTTTTAATAAATTCTGGAGACTAAAATATACATGAGAATCATCTTGTAAAAATACGGAAGTGAGAGATTACAAGTGACACACATTCTAAAATAGATTGTCAATATTTTGAAAGAAAAAACTGAAAATAAAACTTCCAAGAATTGAGAGTTAAATAGTTCTCCAACGCGTATAGTGGAATGGAACAGTCATTATGCGGGTATATTGCGTCCCGGGTTAAATTCTTATTCAGATCAGTCTTAATTAAGAAATAAGATGTCTGGGACTGCTTACTTGTTACCGAATGTTTATCCAAAATATGGAATCCTAGTCATGCTAAAAGTTAAGAAGTTGTTATCGTTATGACGCAGAAGATGCTAGTTGCTTAGTTAGACTTAAATTTAACTAAGAATAAAGAAGATTCTTTATACGCTTCTATGAATAAAGAATATTATATTATCATAAAAACAAGACTTTAAAGACATTTTAAAAGGACTTGTAGGGATTTCCAACGAACATGTTTCACATTGTAGAATAGAGGTGGAAATAAAGATGAAATTCTCATCGTACGGATCAACTATGAATCCAATGCAACTAAAATGAATCCGCTTCGGAGAAAATGAGATTCATATCTAAATAAACCCACTCGGTGAGGCAAGTTCCAACGAAATCGTGTCATGATTTAATACCCAGTCGCATTTCCGAGGACGACTAAGGGCTTATTGGCCTTAATATGGGTACCCAGATCTAGGACTACTCGCCGATGCAAATGATGATTGATATCTTGGTTTAATGTACTAGCATCTTTATAAAATTGCAGGTTTTCATAACTTAACTTAGCATCTACAATAAAACCTGTTTTCGACTTAACTTTGTCTTGGATCGTGTTATTTTTTACTGACATAAGTTAATTAACATTATCTACATCTAGTATATAAAATGTAGTCTGTAAGGCATTCGCCATGATTATTTTGCGGACAAGACAAAAATAATTTCCGTTTATGAAAATCAATTCCAATTTCAATAATCCTGAGATCTTGTTTATATTTGCCTCGATCAATTGTGCATCTGCCAGACTGTACGCAGAACTTTCCATCTCAGTCAACGACAATCCTTCAAACCACTGGAAGCAGACAGAATATTCTGGAAAGTTCTGGTAACTTCAGCTCACAGTACTTAGAGTTCACACATTAATCATACGTCACTTTCTTTGCATTACACATCAATTGGCTGTGAACTGAGAAGGGTTCAGTTGAAATGAAGTCAGTTCATATACGGGTTCCAGAACATTCCGGTTCCAGACGAACTGCGAGGGGAGAACAAGGTTACGTCCCGAGCACGTGCGGTGGGAACGCGAACTCCTAAATAGAACAATAATTGTTCTAAAGCAGCGATTCCCAACCTTTTCTCTACGATTACCGAATACTACCTCTACCATATATTTCTTTGTTCATAACCAGAAACGATATAGATACAAAGAAAAAAACTAAAGATATCCGTAAAATCGAAAATAAAATTAAAACAAAAAATATATGAACTTGCATTAAAACATTTTTAATATAATGCTAAGTAACTAGAATAAATTACATTTTTAACTTTGCATTTTTTCCATAATCCTAAGACTAATATTACTGGTCAAAGGTACATTCTCGAGTTCCTGTGGATAACTGGTTGAGAACCACTGTCCTGAAGCGAATTCGCTTTACGACCGTCCCGCTAGTGTTTGAATAGCTTTCGGACGGAGGCTGTTTCCAACAAACAGCGCTCCAATTGTTTTAGAGGACCAGGTAGAAACTCGAACAATGAGAGATGTGTGCGAAGGATTTGTATACCAATTTGCAGATGTATTGCTGTTGTTTAGATATTATTTAATTTTAGATGATTCATTAAGTTCGTACCTAGTCACATTCTTTATTATAACTAAAAGAAAAACTGTGTTGTTTCTCTGTGTCCGGAAATTCGAAATGTAGTCGACAGGCCAAAGTCGTACTTATATTTATGCGTGTTTTTACATACTTTTTTCCGACGTTCTTGTATGAACAGCCTGATGTTAAGCCTGATTATTTATATCAGAATAATTGTTAGATTTAACATTACATTTTTTGTAAATATAGTATTTATAGCTTAATATAGCAAAACTTTACCCAGGTTCAACTAATTGTACACAAAAAATAATAAAAAATGCGTGTAGCCGACTTTAATGCTAGTCCATATTAATGTACCAAAGTACAGTTTACCTAACCACACCCTTCAGACCGGAATTCAGCAGACAGGCAATCTAAACGGCTGACTCTTTTAGGTCTTATACCTACTAGTAAACCTCAATCCTTTTACACTAAAACGAATCCGTAGTTATTAGTTCTGTACCGTCATTAGTAATGGTTAGTGTTGCAAGTTTCTACTGCTAATTGCCAGTTCCGTAGGTCGAAATGAGGTCGAATTCCGAGATAGTTAAGTTAAGGGACTTGGAACATTTGTTACCGAGAGTGAGGTATTAAATAATCGTGAATAATTATACTGTCGAAGGAAATTCCCTTTATAATAGTTACTTATTGATTTAAAATTTACAGATTTCCTAACCCTAAAGTAACCTAACCTTCTAAAGTCTAAATTTTGCGTTGATACTTTAAATTCTGTCTTAAATCTAAATGAATTTGGTTAAACCTTTGTAATTTCATGTCACAATGGTAAACAACCAGACCGAACGAATCGGCAAGTTTATTCAACTGAAACTGAAATTGCTAATATAATGGTAAAACAAACCGAAATTAACGAAATTAATCCCGAAAGGCATTCGATCGATCCAATTCAAAGAATGATCTTAAAGAACCCATTGAGGAGCATTTAAATCAAGCCACACGTGCACCAATTAGACCGTTACAGTAATTAGAAGGGGCGTCTAGTGCCCGCAGCGCGGATAAATTGTTTAATCAGATCAAGTAGTGGATATAGAGATATTACGAAACTGGTGGTAGCTATACACTTAAATGCATACATATTAGATATGGCTATAGCTGTTTTATACGATGGGGTAATACATAATATATACTTAAATAAATAGGCATGCCTTTCAGTGGAATATGAAACTGGTTGCACCCAAAACATAGTTGTGTGAACTTATCTACGAACAACTCTGTGAGTCCAAGAGTTCTTCATTGTTTACAACTGGATCAAGCAGAAAGAATTTTGATTCTGCTCTTCCCTGATATGAAATGAAATATCGCAAGCCAATTTCCATAGATTTGTCAGGAAAAATTTAATCGTAGTGACGTGAATCGTAGTAATTAATCGTATCCTTCATTAAAGAGCTCCTGTCATCTATTAGAAAAACAATTGCGTTAACAATAAACAAATGCACTGAAGTTTATACAGATGTAACTGTTTGCACAAATCAAGTCTCTTACTCAAAACAGTCCCAACTACCTAAATATTCAAAAACAATGCAACAGATTCTCGTATCGAGGCCAAATCTGGAATTCAAATATATTCTAAGCAAAAAAACCTAGAAAACTGGTACCGTAATTGAACGTTTCACTCGTGGGTGCAATGGTGTACGTAACAAATTGACAGAATGAATTAGTCAACAGTTATATAATGGTCGGAGCCATTGTATGCCAATCTTGATAATCTCGATCCTAACAGCATTATATCGACAATAAGTCACTGTAATTATTTTGAATTGATTGTTACCGAACTCGCTTTCTATGTGAAATATTATGTAAGGAACAGCAAAGATATAGATAATAAGTAAGCTTAAGGATATTAATCAGTGCATAACAACATTTTTTCAAAAGAGGCAAAAATTTGACAGTAGCGCCTAGCACCTCCTCTTGTCATTACTTCAGATGGAACAAAAAACTTCCAATCGCGCTGAAGATTATGCCGCCCTCTAAGATTTAGATTTTGGCGTCAACTATCTGGTGCTGGTATCTGGAGTGGGTGACACAGTTTGCCCCAATAGACCCGGACGTGAAATAATTATGAGCACTTAGAAATACTTGGTTGGTTTCGACTACCCAACTTGAAGTCCAGATTTAAATACTGCAAAGCGTTTCTACATTTTTTTTTAATTTTAACCGATGTTCCGTGATATGTGTGAAGTGTAACAATACGCACTTTTATCATTAAGGAAAAATATCTTTACGTAGTAGTAACAATTCGGCGTATGATAAGGATTCAATGAACTTCGGATTGACGTCACAAACTTCGTTATTGTACAATTCACATTTTGAAAGGTGAGACCTCTAGTAGGAGCAAGTCGGTAGTTTGTTAACAATAAGGAAGCATACACATTTCTGATTATGACTTTAATTTCCGTTCTCGTATACACTTAAGTATAAAACGTGACGTCATAGAATACTTGAGTGATGACTTACCTATAAGAACTTACATATAAGGCTCAAGCCCAACCCCTACGTAAGAACAAGTAGTTACGTCCAACCGTCAAACAAACTTTCGAAATAGGAGGACCCAAGGAACCCCTAACTAAAAGGCAGCAACTTCATTCAGAACCGTCCGGAAGACCTTTATTGTTATGAGACTATTTAAAAGCAAGAAGGTCAAGAGAAACCTGGATCCACTAGAGTTTATCAAACATCGGTGACATAAAAATGCTTTTTAGCGTTAAGTCCGCCTTTTGTACCGCATTTTTGTTTGGTCAATAAATAAATAAAAACAACTTCGGAATAGAACATATACAAAACACTATCTTGTATAAATTCAACATTGTACATAAACATAATTATCAAGTTTCACGGACACAAATATACGGAAGGCGATTTTATCTGCTGATAAAAAATACTCCTTTATAAAGACAACAGATTTTAATAGAGCCACCTTTTGTTCATTTTGGAAGCTATCCAGATGTTCTGTAAACCAAGAGCCTGGTGCAGTGAAATTATACGGACCGGCTGTGATCAATTGGCCATTAAGGAGGTGAATGTTGGGGCAATATGAACTTATTAGTTTGGATATAGGGTTCATGTTTTGCCCCGCATGACTTAGTTCTAGGGTTCTCAACGTCTCAACCTGTTCTCGAACAGGGAGTAGATTTCTTTGTCGATAGCAAAGTCCACGACGAAAATGTATATAACAAAGAAAATCCAAAACTAAATTTATTCAAAAATATTTTAAATTAAAAACCACGCCTTTCATTAATGGATATATTTTTAGTAGAAAGCTTATACTTGGTCAGCAGCACTTTAATGAATGTGATTTTGAGCTTGAATCTTCTGCATCGACGTCCGTGAAATTTGAATATTTCGCGAATTATAATTTGGTTCCGGAAGACCACTGGTTGGGAACCATCGGCTTAGTACTTGAGGCTAATGCAATCAATCTGTTAAGATCCTGTACAAGAGAAGTGGAGTTGCATTAGGCTTAGGTAGCGTTTACGTTCAACTTAGGGTTGACTGGGCTTGAAGTTTAAAACAAAGGGAATTAAGGCACTAAAATATAAAGCTTCGCTTCTAGTTTGTAACTCTAAGCTCTGCCTTTACGGTAGTTTTATTGGGATATGCCAATGTATTTCCAACATCAGACAAATTTAGCATCGCAGGGTTAAGAGAAAATATTCTTTTGTACATTGTTTCATAACTCAGGTTGTTGTGCTTTAGGAATACTTCCAGAACAAAGAGCATTCATTCTAAATCTTGCCCCAAATTTTTTGTTTGGAATACTGCACTTCAATAAAACAGGTAACTTCTAACTTTCTTATCTCATGCCGCTTTTACACCAAGTCCATTACCGAATGTCGATAACCGAATTGCCGCTTACATTGGTCAGTGACCGAATTCGTTTGCAGTCGAATAACCGACCTAACCGATATCAAATGCAAACACTGCATTAATCATGCATGCCACAGATGCGTGTGAACCCCTAAGGATTTAGTTGTAACGCCCTTAAGTCTGGCTTACCACAGTCCCTCTTACCAAACTACTGACCGTTTTATGACAAATTTCACTTAATTTAAAGTATTTTAATTACATTTTGGTGCACAACCCTCCGTGGTTGAACATCAGGGCCACAAGAGCACACCCATACCTTCCTAATAAAACAGTATTAAGCGCTGTTATGTTCTGTTTTGAAGGGTGTAGTAGAACAGACATATTAAACCGTTGCGTTTCAGAAATTAATCCTCAGGAAAAAGACTCAAAACTTACTTTTACATTTAAACATATTACCTTGCTTCGTCCAAAACACCATAGCTCTAGACAAAGCCGTAAATCCTTCCTTTTATGTTCTGGAGCTAAAAAAACCGTCAAGTGGATCATTTTATTGCAGTGGAGAACTCTCTCCATTGAGGGGTTTAATACGAACACAAAGCGGTTTCCGCTGGCGATGGCGGTTAATAAAAGCTATCGAATCGGCGAGTCGAGAGCGGATTCAGACCAGTTCGAGTGCAGAAATATGGAGCTGAAGTTTATAAACGAGTAGAATATACTTTATAAGGGTTCTGTACGATGGGTAGAAACAGAACTCTGTTACTAAGCCTCCGTTGGCTATCCGTCTGTCCATATGTCCATCTGCCACAGCTCTCTATATTTTGAATCATTATATGTAGATCTAAGCAGACACTTATTTTTTTTAATAAACAGTGTATTGTATTGCTTTGTTACACTATTGCTATTAAACAGAAATAACTCTCTTTATCGACCCCGGATAGTAGAACAGTACAGCTTTTTTACAAGCTTTTATTTTACCTTTAAGGTTAATATTAAAGGGATAATTCTTTAAAAACTATTGTGAAGTAAACAACTAATAGTTATCTTGCATACTCATTTAGTTTGAATGTCAGTACATGGTTAGCTTAGTACCTATATAGTAGTAAATTCAATATGGCAGACATCCAAGATGGCTGACACTAGGAGTGCATTAGATTATTTAATTATGTTAGGTGTACCAAATGAAAGGGTAAGAGAAATACGAAAGAGTATTTTAATATAATATATATTTGATATAATTTTTAATAAAGTTATTTCGTCAATGTAAACAAAACGCACACATCAAAACACGCGAATACTCAATACACACATCACCACATCCAAACGAGTTCCAGCAAAGAGAGAACCTTGACATTACACAAATCGAACCAGTCAATCTTGTCTTCTCATTTAAAATTAAAAAAGAGAGTAACTTTCACTGCTACCCATTTGAAAAGCGAAGCAACCGTATAAAGCCATCGGTCAATTAAGCGCGGACAGCGGGAGCGGAAGTTGATCAATTAATTTAATACGAGCCAATAACAAATTAGTCTGTATTTTTTTGGTAGTGGCATTAATTATTATTACTGATCGACGTTCATGATGGTATTTAAATGTTTAATGTGCACAACAATAAATAATACTCCTTATTGAATTGCGTGCAGAGATTTATAGCTACATTTTGTTCAATTTCCCTATCTAATATCAAAATAAAGATTAGCGTTACTTTCATTAACTGTTTATAATGCAAGAAATGTTTTTCTTTCGTTTTCCTTACAAATTATAACTGCACTGCGTTTAGCACAAAATGCTGTCATTGATTATGCCAACTTACATAAATAACTGTAATAAAGAGATTTCCTTTCGTAACGTAACAGAGGCATTGTTTACTGTTTCCGCTCCGCTCGTAGCGACTTCTGTTAACATGACCGTTGTCAATCAGGACGAAACTTTCCTCACGTACTGGTACTTGAGTACACAACTTTCTATGTGTTTAGATCTTACGCGCTAACTGTGTTTTGTTAGAGGCATCAAAGATAAAAAATACTGTATTCTTTCCAAAGTTTCGAAGCTGCATTTCCAGGGCTACATTGTAGTATTTGTGACATGCAATCTACATAGTCTCATTATTAAATTTCCTGGGTATTTGTACATTAAAATGACAAAGGAACGGGTAGTCCGCTGGACAGTTACTGTAACATCTGTCATCAATTTCACATAGATTAATCTAACACAGATCATTGATTGCCCCTTATCAAAGGATTGAGATGGCTGTCCCATTCTACTTCTACTGACCCATAAAACTACTTTACACTAGAAATTAGCGATAGCTTATAGCGATTAGCGATAGATTATACTGTTTTTACCAACTTTCATTTAGCATAATTTGATTGACAGATTTTTAAATTTATTCTATGCATTTGACTTGTAGGATAGCCACAATAGGAGACATTACATTAAACTTAACTTATGAAAAATATAATATTTGAATAATGATGCTTGGAATTGAATTGCTGTAATGATATATTATACATAATTGACATGGTACTTGTAGCTTACGAGTATTTATTTTAAAAAAGAAGTCAAATAACTAACTAATTCCTCATTTGCGTAAAATTTCTCCTTATTCGGTTTAAAATTTTTGATGTTAGTAATAATTTCATTTAATAATAATTTTCCCTGTAATTTACAAAAGTAATTTATTTCCTTTACATATACTGAAATACAAATCCCCTTCTCTTAAAATTAATTTACTCATCATTTACGTAAATAATTATGCAAAACAGGTAAATTATCTCTGTAAATGATGATGTCCAAAATTCAATATTATATGTTGAAAAACTCAAATCAATTTAATTATTTTAACCATAGTATTAATAGTAGCTTCATGTCAACACATGAAGCTACTATTTGACAATCTCTCATGTAACCAATGCATCTTTGATTACCTTTATGTTTTGATTTTGATTTTTGTTACAGACGTCCATAGGTGGCAATTACCATTTACCGCTAGGTGATTCAGACCATCTCGTTAATATCATCATCGTAAACACATTATTGTCCCACTGTTGGGCATGGTTTTTAGGCCTTAGTCCACTGTGCTGGCCAAGTCTGAATTGGTAGACTTCACACACCTTTGAGAACTATATTTGTTTAAGAACTCTCAGATGTTCAGGTTTCCTCACAATGTTTTCCCTCACCATAAAGCAAGTCACAGTTAATTAATTTCTAATACACACAGAAATCAGAGGTTCGTGCCTGAAATTTGAACCCTTGATTGAGAGGCCAAGTTTCAACCATTACGCTATAATATGAAATAAATAAAACCAGAGATTTATATATAACCAAGATTCGCCCGTTCCATACTTCCGACGCGCGAACCTGTGTTTGCCTTTAAATCAGATACTTTCGCTAGACTCGACCCATTGTGTGACAGAGAACAAACTATATCAATTACATAATGCAAGAGCGAGATAACTGTAACTATCACTACGCCATCTTTTCTTCAGCAGTTACGCAAAACGTAAACAGTTTTTGAATGCGCAGGGCCTATCTACGGTTGTATATATCTTTGAATAAAACCAATAAAGAAAATATTTCAACTTCAGAGAGAAGCATAGGAATCCTTATTGCATTCTGCAACAAGTTCCATCTAAATTTCAATTATAGCACTCTTCTGAGATAGATACACCAGTTACGTCATACATATATGTATTTGTATGTATTTTGCATGATTATACTGTCATAGTACCTATACAAAACTGCATTTAAAAGGCATAAAAAATATCTCATAAATATTTATTATCAAGTAGAGTGACAATTTGGCAATTTCAGGAAATGCCGAGTTCTACAATATCCCCTTACCTATAAAAGAAAAATATCAGAACAATATACTGAGTTATCTTGTGTTATCATATTATGTTAGATTAGATAACAACATTTTGTAAAGTTCTGAGAATGTAATAGCTTATAAGGGATAAGAGATAAGATTTAAATTATCTATATTCACATAAAATATAATTGTAGGACTGTAAACACAATTACAATGACTATAAGCCAATTATATCTTAAAAATATAGAAATAAACACGCTATTTTTGACTATAAGTCTTTTGAGGCCAATTGAGCTGGACAGGAGCTGCAGTTATAACTTGACCTGAACTTCGCCTATTAATCGGGGGGTTGAAGATTCAAACTCCAGGAACCTCTGATTTTTGTGCATATTAGAGATGAATTATCACTTTAACAATTTTTAAAAAGGTACAGCGGTGCGTAAAGTCTACCAATCTGTATGTGGCCAGCACGTGTATAGGGCCTAAATAACTCTCAATATGAAAGGAGACCCTTACCCAACAGTGAGACAATAAAGGGTTCATAACGATGATATTGAGCTAAACATAGGTCTCCCTAAATAAGTTTTACGCCAATAGTCACCGCGCCGCATGCGTTTTCGTGACCGTAGTGGCTGTTGATGTTACACAGGAAGATTCTGCTTCTTATCACTCTACTTTTTTTTATGTGATCAATGTAGCAAATGAGCATGCAGTACAGCTGATGGTAAATGGCTACTGCCACCCATAGACACCTGTAATCAATCCCAGATAAAATCACATTCATACCTGAGTTCGGCCACAGATGCGTTGCTATCCCTGAGGACTAAATTGGAAGGCCTTGGATAAGTATGTCTCCCTAACCACGCCCTTCAAACCAGAACACAGCAGCGCTACACTGCTGTGTAGAACTGTGGCTGAAATAGGTGTGGCGGTGGTGCTGCCGAAGTCGAACCACAAAGGACTCTACCATCTTTAAACTATCTTACTATTTATAATTCTCAAATACCACTTCATATCTCCCAAAAACTCCTTAAATTGTTGGTAAGAATTGTGTTGATCCTATAGTACATACACTTAGCAGATAAATAGACTTCATGGAATAGTATACAAAGGCAGCGGGAAGATAACATGTACATATTAGATCTGTCTAATAGATATAACGCCGTTCTATATAAATATATGAAGGTTACTTTATATTATTGTGAGTTTAATTTTATTCCAACTATCTTGGTATTGTCTTTGTCCTTGTATATTGGTGTTTTCTGTTTATAGACAGACACAACTTAGAAAAAATCAACTACAGGATTAGTTTGTGAATCATGTACCCAATAATTAGGATTAAGTCTAATAGAAAAAAAATTAGCCACCAAACTAGGTTTTTGCTATAACTATACTGTTTTTTGGATACCCAGATGGGAATTTTAAAAATGCTTGTACACCTTTTCAGCATTTATGCATTTATGTGATATTTCCTAAAGTTTTAGATTTGGCTAGTCATGTATTTTCGGAAAGTTCTTCCTGTATATGTTGTAGTACAAACGGTATCCTTATTTTTACAGGTAATTGCATTGAAATTCTAGCTTTTGTGTATTAGAAATTATAGTTGGTACATATATCAGCAAAAACTAAAGGGCATCAGAAAAAATAAATTGTAGACATGTCTATATTCAAGTGTTCTTGCAAATAGGTAAATGTGGGCTGAATTTTTTTCCAGTTTTTTGTGAGATATACTTTATCTTCAAACATAAGGTAACCTACATGAAAAATGATGTAGGATTGCAGCTAACAGTGTATATCAACACATTATTTTTTATGCTTAATTGACTATGTATTAACAATTAACAATGTTAAAATAAAACAACTAAAAACCAAGGATCATGGTATGAATATCAAATGACACTCCTTTTAAACTAAATCCACATTCAATCAAAACTTTGAAACAAAACACCATGCTTAAAGTGTTGACACCCCATCTACATTTTATAAAACAAAGATATAAATTATGAGAATAGTACATGAGAATAATAATTGCTAACACAACATTATAAAGTGATGTCAACTCATTTCTCTATTGCAAGATACTATCTTTAGTAGAAAACATTAGTTATTCTATCTCATAACCTTTTATAACACTAGGAGAAGACAATGATATAAATAACTTATCATTTCTTGTCATGATTATAAGCATCATTAGTCATAGTGTTATGAATTTAAGAACAAAGTAAACAAGGAATTAAATAAACAGAACGTGCGCTATCACTCCACTGGCCGATTGAGCGTACGTGAAATACGAGATTACACGTTAGTATTCATGTTCATAGAAATGACGTCAGATTCCTTCACTAAATCTCAAACGATAGCGCGGACGTAGAACAAATGGAATGGAAATAAACAGAGATCAACTCACCCATCACCTACAACGACACACTTGATCGCCTGCATTTCTGCGGTTACTCAGCCGTTCCCACTAATAAAACACGATTCTCACAACGGAGGCTTTTCAACCGATCTCGATAAGTGTCGGGCACTGCACTGAAATCACGGCTAAATGCAATAAATACACATCCGCATTACGTTCCAAATTCGTTTTGTGAACGGCACAGTTGTGGTGAACAATAATATTTCTAACTCCTGTGGCGAAGTGAATAAACAGCTTACAAACCGACGGATACTAAAAAGAAGTAAAGACAAGACGTTTCGCCGATGGCGATTACCGATTACGTTATGAATCTGCGTTACGTTTTCATTTTCAGTAGCTGTCTGTGGGCCAGTGTTGCCCTTCTATTTTAAACTTTCATTTAATTTCAACTATAATTAAAACTTATTTTTAAAACATATTATTACAAGACGTAAGGACAAGCAAACTAAAATACTTTACATAGTATCAACAATTAAAATGATTTTATTTATATTGTATTTCATTAAATTTATTATTTCTTCATTTGGCCAAAAGTTTGCAAATGCTATCAAACTTGCAACACTTAAAGTGTTGCTATATATATAATACTAATATTCCCCTTAATTAATAATCGACATTTGATATTTTGTTATATTTAATTAAACATATAATGTAACATTATTTTTGGATTTTTTTCTCATTCTACGTGTATTTATTTTGAATGCAAACATTTATTTAAAAAAATCGGTAACAATCGTAAAATGGGTTTGGCACATCACTAAGGCACGTTTTTGCGCGTTTTCGTATCTATAATCTATGCTTATTATGGCATGGCTTTTGGGGAAGCTTGTGTTGCGCGTTATTGCGTGATTCAGTTGTTGACTTTTTGTTTATAATGGCAAAAGGTGATAAAGAGTTCGAGAAACCTATCGCGAACAATGAGTTGCCTAATCCAGAATGCCGGAGTACCGACAACGAGGATTCCGAATCAACACAGGAGCAGCCTTTGGAGATCGGCGAGCATTATTTAGTGCGGCGTTCCGATGACTCATGGCACTCGGCTGAGATAATTCAGTCGCGATACAACGCAGCGGAATCCTCCTACGAGTACTATGTGCACTATGTGGGTAACGACCGGAGGCTCGACGAGTGGGTTTCCCGCCACCGTATTATGTCCGATAGATTTGACGTGTGCGAACAATCGAGCAATAACATAAACTCAGACCACTTGCTCACCGACAAGTCGGGCCGCAAAATAACAAGGAATCAAAAACGTAAACATGACGAAATCAATCATGTGCAGAAGTCGTACGCGGAGATGGACCCGACGACTGCGGCGCTCGAGAAGGAACATGAGGCGATAACCAAAGTGAAATACATTGATAGGATTCAAATCGGTAAATACGAGATTGACACTTGGTACTTCAGCCCCTACCCCGATGAGTACGGAAAGCAGTCGAAACTATGGATATGCGAGTACTGCTTAAAGTATATGCGAATGGAAAAAACGTACAGGTATCATTTGAGCCAGTGCACAGCGCGACAGCCTCTAGGCAGTGAAATATACAGGAAAGGTACGATAGCGATATTCGAGGCGGACGGTAAGGAGCATAAAATATACTGTCAGAATCTATGCTTGTTGGCAAAGTTGTTTCTAGACCATAAAACATTATATTTTGATATCGAACAGTTCTTATTCTACATACTCTGTGAAGTTGATAAGCAAGGGGCTCATCTCGTTGGGTACTTTTCAAAGGAGAAAGACTCCCCTGAAGGGAACAATGTGGCGTGTATTCTTACTCTCCCGCCCTATCAAAGACAAGGCTATGGTAAGCTGCTTATAGCGTTTAGTTATGAATTATCGAGGTTAGAGCAGGTTGTCGGAAGTCCGGAGAAGCCTCTGTCAGACCTCGGCAAGCTAAGCTACAGGTCATATTGGTCATACGTGTTGTTAGAAGTGTTAAGTGCGAGCCGCGGTACGTTGAGTATCAAGGACTTGAGTCAGATGACTGGTATCAACCAAACGGACATCATATCTACCTTGCAGTCGATGAATATGGTGAAATACTGGAAGGGACAGCATGTTATATGTGTTACACCAAAGATTGTGGCGGAACAACTAGCAAGTTCGCATTTTAAGAAGCCTCGCCTGTGCGTAGATCCTTCGGCCTTAAGATGGACGCCCCCTAACAAGCAGGGGCATTCCGCCAAAGCTAAAAAGTAGTACAGGCTAACAGGCAGGGCTTAGATACAACTTGTCATTAAAGACTCTTCTAAGCGCAGGCCTGTTTGCTTATACAACTATTAGTATAGACATTGACGTATAAATTCAAGTATTACTTGTGTTTACAAATAATTTATACAGTTTCAGTAAGCATTCTGTAGTTTTGTAATTTTTCACTGCATTTGTAGATCATGTGAAGCAGCAGTTGGCAACCAATTTGGTCATCATACATAGTAGCTATATGTGATTAAAATGGGTATCATTTGAGTTTCTGAAAATTGTGGACGAAAATTAAAGGTTTAAGATTACAATATAATATAAGTAACTATAAACTAAGTGAATATATAAATAATGCTAAACTAATACCATAAATAAAATAAATGAGCCAGATCTCTGCCCCGTGAAAGTACCCAAGACACTGGCAGCATTACCTCACTGTATTGCAAAACTTATTTGTTGGCCGAGGTAAGCTCCAGCTCTTGGGTCACCGGAGGCCTAAATCAGACGCAGATACAAATATTTTAAGATTAAATTGTCTTTGAGGCATAAGAAATTGAATATTAGGGAAGTCCGGGGTCCATAAAGAGAGGATCGTAGACCGCATGTTGCCCGTAGGTCTCTGGTTGCCGAAAGCTGATGAAAGGCAGTGGTTCCCAACTGTTACAGATTTACAGACCAATGGTTGTTTGTGAGAACCCAATTTTAGCTTAAAATACTGTTACAATATAATAAAACAGAATAATTTCCTGTAGTTACCCTATGCTTATCTCGTCCATTGTCTTTCAGAGGTTGGGAACCATTGATCTAAGTGTTATATTGTGTATACTAATTGTAAGGAATAAACATCCATTGAAGGAAGACAAAAAAATGTTGAGATTGAATAAAAAAAGATGTTTTATCATAAATTATTAGAACTAAAAAGTTTAAATTAGCCATATGGTGTCGTTTTTATATAATTGCAAAGTTTGGAAGATTCTAATTATTATGTGGGTTTTTGGATTCTTTAAAGTAGCCCGAGCTATTGCACTTGTAATGTGTGTGTGTGATAGTGCCCACTACTCCAAAAAATCTTTGTCAAAAAATGTTAAATAGAAAATTTAGTAAAGCATAAAAAATAGTTTTAAACCTCTTTAGGAGGTAATTGTACATAGTTACACAATATTTTGAACATAAATATAATTCTGATTTTTAACTTATCAATATCTAAATGAATAAATATTGTTATACTATTGATTGAATAAATAAATTGATATTGATGTTATTACAATTTCACTGCAATTGGATGTATGCTATTCTATATCAATATTTTGTAAAAAAATAACATTTAGGATTCATTTCATTGTAAATATGTAGGTATAAAAGTTATCCCTTGACATTGCTTCGACATGCTTTAGCTGATTTAATTATCAGCATACATGTTTTAGTGTTATTCTTAATTAACCAAATCATTTATTGATTCATCTTCATTAAGTGCTGAATTGTAAAGTGCAGTTTTTTGCAATCACATCTGGATATAAGTTGACCGGATTTGCTAGTACTAGTTATAATAATTATGTATATTTCTAAGAACTTTCCTTTGTCTATAGTTAATAGAAATGTAATTGCTATTGATATAACGGCAATTACTTACATCTCTTCTGAGTCAATTGTACTCCGATTCCATAAAAAATAATATTAAGATTTAATTTATGTTATAAGGATTTTAATGTTTTAAAACATTTGCATTTTAAAGTATAACTGCATGTCCCTCGAACATTTAAAATGTATCTGTATCCTGCATTGCAACTCATTTAGTCAGTTCCTTACTTTTACTGGAAATAGTGATATTAATTTTAAGTTTAAATTAAGTTTATTATTATTTTTATTTTAAGTTAACAAACTGTGACTTCTTGTTCTGTTCAAAACGTTTAGTTATAAGTGTAAATTTTATGTATCTATGTTGTTTATTAGATTAGAAATCGTAGGATATTTGTTTTAGTACCAAATTGTTCTTCAAAATTTTTGTGAAGTTTTGTAGAAATACTGAATTTCTATTTCGGCATTTAACGAAAGGTTAACGACTTTTTAAAAATAACGTGACTACCGCGTAAATGGGGATTGCACAATACAATAGTCACGAGAGGGAGCTTCGTCATTAGCATATTGTGAAATGCCAGCTATTTTTGAAACTTGAACAAAATGTTAAATGTGTAAGTAGGTATTGCATAGAATTCATCACTTTAGATTAGATCTACGATTGTCGTTAATCTTTCCTCTATGCTCGTCCTACTAAGACTAGTGTACAATTTGCCACTATTTTGTGTCGAGTTGCGTAAAACACGATCTTTTCGCTGTATTAATTAGATTCTATGAATCATTCGTTTTCACTGTTTATTTGTGATAATTAATTAATTGTAAGTAAAAATGTGGAAGTTCGAGGAAATAAAAGAAAAATAAATAACCGTTGTTTTATTATAATGTAATAATAGTAGTGTTGTAGCCTATAGCATGTGTTGCTAATAATATATTCCCATGTGCATAATTAGAATCATAAGCAGGCTTGCATAATTAGTTACAGAGCAAGGTTCTTATTAGATACACATTGGTAAATTATTCACACTATGGCGCCAACTAATGGCTTTAAAAACTAAGTTAAGGCAATAAATAACTGAAATCGCGATGTTTTCCTTCACCGTTAAAGCCGGTGATAATTTAATCTTTAATTAATACGCACATAAATCAGAGGTGCGTGCCTGGGATTTGAACCTCAGATTCCTCGATTAAGAGGCCAAGTTTCAACCATTAGGCTATCATTGCTTATAGCTTATACCAGACAATATGTTTATTTGATATTAGCTACTGCACTTTGCAAAAAAAAAACAGTACTATCCCCTTAGTTTATAAGCAAATAGTTTTCACCATTTCTTTAAGTATGGCGTCTCCTATGTAATGTATATAGAATGTAAAATTGTTCTTAAGTAATCTTTATTTTATTTGAAAAAAATACCCTTTTTAGCATTTTAACATACACATTTTCTGTTTACCAACAGGACAGCTTGAAACATTTTTGAATTTTTAAAGGCAGTGTAGGTAAATAAAACAAGTCTTGCACAATATCTATCATTCCAATTTATTTTCGTTTATCAATAACTCATTTTCACAAAATAATTAAACATAACTGTTAAAAGGGCCGCATGTGTGCTCATTGAATATCAATTAATTAGTACACTTTTATGTTGATATAAATTTTGTGCGCGCATAAGCGTTATTATTTTTTAAATAAAACGAAATACCGAATCTGTACCAATAAAATTAACACAATGTTAATAAAAGTTAAGCAGAATAAAAATATGAGGATTAACTTTTTGTGAAATCATTAATATTAATTTATATTCAACGAGCAAACATTCAAAATATGCGGATATCAAAATAAATAGAATTTTTCAACAATCAGAGTACTTAATTCAATTGCTTTCTATCCACAAAGACAATAAAAGATGTAATAATTATTTTCTGGCAAAAATAGTCACGTTTGTAATTGCATTATTAGCGTGTACACTTGTCCAAAAGCAATTGAATTATGTCACTACAATAATATTATTCATATATGAAAATAAATAAATCTTTGGTAGGATGATGACACATCGTAAGTACAACACAGTGAATAAGAGCTCTCCTTCACTCCTATGCCATAACATTAAGTATTCACAAACACTGAACGACTTTAGCATAATATTATCCATTAACACTTAAGCCGAGTGGCCACTTGGACACAACTGTTGAACTCACATAACAAGCTGACCACGCATCATTCATTAAACATTGTAATAATATAATATAGTACGATGCTCATAAGTGTATTCTATTATCTATGTATTAATTTTGTTCACGGTTATTTGCATTTTACATTTATGTTTTTGATAGTAAAAATCCAAGGACATTATACAAAGAACTTTAAATCTAATAAATTTGAGTAAACTTTATCACGACTCTATAATTATGGCACGTGATTTAAATCACATATTATATGATGTGTCATTTTCAATCTACTACGCGATACAGCTCTGTATTATTATTTATTCAGAACTGTTTAATTATTTAGATAAATTTCTTCATTAGTAGGTATGTTATTTCCAAATAGTATATTTGCTCCAACGTATGCCTAATAACTAGAATAATCTTCATTTTGTAATTTAAGATAATTGTATTGTCACCAGAATCAAAGGCGTATGTTAAATTTCAAATCAATCGGTTAACGGGAAGAGGGTTAAATTCCAATTACTAAATTTTACCCAAACAAACAAACGGGATGAGCTAAATAAAACCGTTTAAAAAATGTCCTGAACTATTGTCCATTATTTAAAATTCAACACAAAGGATTTTTAAATGAAATATTTAGGTCATACGTAACATGATAAACATTTGTGTCCTAGTGTACATTCGACTTTATTACAACATTTTTTTTGTGTAATTTTTTATCGTTTAGAAGTTACATTATTATCATCAGAACAGACTTCTAACCAACGTACGAGATATCTACAGCTAGATAATTATAATAATATAATAATGTTTAATCTACGTTACATCGTTAATAGTGTAAAGAAACATTTACACAAACAAACATACAACAATTACATTTCTCTACCAATCGCGTGCGTGTAGGGCATTTTCGAGTGTTATAAAAATAAGGCCTTTAACATACAGTCCAGAACTATATTATTAAACTATACTCAAAATTACTATATCGCAACAATTTCACTTGACGTAAGTAATATATGATTTAGTAAAAAATGGTACCATTTATATTGTGCCCTCACACGACTGATATGGTCAGACTAACAAGCGATCAGTAATACTGTTCCAACATCTATCATGTGGCAAATCTGTGAAGCAACATGAGATGGTTATGCCATGCAATATTACCAAGACTGTTAAATGGACTTCAATAACTAGCAGTCCATTTAACATAAGATCATCACTGCAGGTTATAATCTTCCTCATCTTTACTTTATAAACAAAACTTTTAAAAATTCCGTCTTTTTACGTGTATTATGAGTCTTTTCACATGTATACTACGTACTATGAGTTTAATACCATCTGCAAAGATGGTATTAGACTCATAATACCATAGTTCATTCACCATTTGCCACACAATGCTGTGATGAGAAACAGTACTTATAACTAAACAAATTCAACATTATTGCTAATAATAATTCTTTACAAATAACGTGCAAGCTATGGAAGTGAAAATATCTACTTGCGGGGATACCAACGCTTTTTGCTATTCATAAAAATCCTTTTAAACATTATTTTAGCATGAAATAAGATAATGTTTTATTTTACAACTAAACTGGTTTATTATACATCTCAACTTTGTTCTCAACAGATCAAGTCAATGATTACATTGACTTTTAAATAAATTCCCTACTTTAGTCATAGTATTTTATTTTATAGTATGCGTGACATAAGTCCGCTCGCACGTGGAAAGGCGTGCGTAAAGTGCGGGCTTAAGTCACAAAGTGCTATAAAATATTATTCGTGACTAAAGTATCTTAATAATGCTAACAGATAGAAAGGGCAAAGTCCGCCTTATCTTCACATCAATTCCGAGTAATAATTAACGAAACTAAAGTATACGTACATATTTAAAAACATTAGTACATATTATTCTGTATGTATGTAAGATACAACTTACAAATCATCATCTACTATAAAGAAGAATAATTTAAATTTTTAAGTTAAAAAACGTTGGTACCACCGCACCACTGGCAACACCAGTACCTACAGAGGCGTGTGTCAATTGCTTACAAAAATATTCCATTAGTTTCCATTTTGTACTCTGTATTAGACCTTTGCAGTACGTCATTTTCCAGAACAAACTCATCTATTATACAATTAAATGATTCCTGTCGTATCCATGTCCATAGTAAATAAAATTACAATTTTAATAAAAATGCATAAAATTAACAATTAAAAAAAATGCATTGATATGCGATATATCTGAACATTCAGCAAGATGGAGAAATTCTTACATTAAGTAATTTTTCCCCATTGTTTTTATTTTTATTGAATAATCTTTTATGAACAATAAAGTTATTAATTTTCAAATATTAGAATGTACTCAACCACAAACAGGGAGGTCCCATAGAAACTATGTGAAAATTATACTTTTTATTTTGATTTACTCGAGACCCTTGATTTTATTTTAGATATAATATAATTATGTTATACAATCAATAGTTCATTGCCCGTCAACAATAAAAATGATATTTTCAACTTATTCTTACATAAAATCAATAATATTAACTTAATTATAATAAAACCACAACTAACAAATTATAGTCTTTTCTGCAACACTTTCATAATCCAATAAAAATGCTCATAACCAAATAATACCGTAGATAGTTTAAATAATCATGTATAATATTATTTATGATACATACAATCAAATATAATGGACACACGCCCCAAAACATTAACCTACTAGAGATAGTAGCATTTGTCCTAAAAATATCATCTTTAAAAAAATACTATGAATGGATAAAGCGCTTAGGTCATACATAATTCTTATGTATAATCGAATATAATACTGAACGCGTCAGATCAATATTTACTGATAGTGATTATTCGAGAATGATTCTTATTTATAAACCTTGCAATGACGAGATAATGATTTGGTAACTTCTAACCAAAGTGACCACCATAGTTATTTCATTCATTCATTCGGTTACTCATTCATTTTGTCTTTTTGTTAACTTCTTTTTCTAATTTACTAAACTTGTTAATAATACTAAAGAAACGATTTGTCTTTTTGTTGTCAGCCATCTTTGAATGAATGAATGACCATAGATGCCATGAATGAATCAATCAATCTCTTACACATAACAAAATGCCAAACCATAGATTCAAATAGTCCAATTCGAATGGAACACACTCACATTTACATAAATATTAATATTGCCACAATAAGGCGTTTGCGTAACTATATAATAATATGAACATGAATTATGTCCGTGTGTATACTAACATGACGTAAGCACGACAAAAGCGTTATTTCAACATCTATTTAATTAACCATTGCACATATGTCCTATACTATTCGGTAGACCTCTAACATTATATGTAATTAGTAACAAAATATTGGAAATACATAGAGATATGCTGTTTTACCTAAGAATATTTCACCTAAATATCAGCTTTATTCTATTCAAGCAGTACATATAAGATTTTTACAGTATGATCGCTCAAATTTATTTTTAAGACAGTTTTGTACAATCAGCCAGTGTTTTCCAAACTTTTCTTATACTGATTATAATGGTCATTGGTCGAAATGATATGACCTTATCACTATAGGTGGTAATAACATAATTATCGCAATATTGTCGACGTTTAACGACCCACACTTTGGAAAACACTGGAATAAAACGTCACTTTCAGTAATGTGAAGGTAGAAACATTATTTTTTGTTTATGCTGCGATATAATACAATATTATTGCATCCCCTAGAACATTAACAAGTACATATTGTTACGTACGTACACTTCATCAACGTTGGAGTAAGAGATGATACTTTTGAGTTTTGACATATTTGTTACAATTTTTCTATTCCTGCTCTTTATCATTGTTGTTGCAAATTTCCAACCAAGAATCCAATTATATGTTTAATTAAGAGGCATACTTTTGATAATATTTCAATGTGTTGTTTTGGGGCACCATGGGATCAATTGCAAACAAAACGGCAGCACAATCCAAATATGTTCCTACCCATGCGATCATACTGTGTCGAAGACAAGTTATTCGCTAAGTATATTTTCCATTACTATCTTATACACATAATATCTCATGTGATTATAACTTGTTTTAGTACAGATTTTAATCCAAAATTACCACATTTTGTATATCTCTCGTTCGTTCTGTGAATGACCGAGATAGACAACATACAAAATCTGTCAATTTCATTTCCATCTTTTACTGAAACAAGTTATACAATAATGAATGTATAACATTTCATCAATGCCACAGCATCGAGATAACACGATTCAAATCAATGAACATAAAAGAAACAATTACGACGAAAAAAATATCACATCTTCAAAAATCACAAGCACGAAAAATATATTTTGATATTACGATATTATAATATTATGATAGATGTATTTACATATCGGGAATATTGTATTATACAATAGATATTTGGATATATTGTCGTAAATATACATACCTACATATACGTAGCAGGTACTGAGAAGCGGTTAATATTTTGTGGATTATTTGGATTATAATATTTTTAAAATACATTTTGCTAAATATAATATTAAAACAAAATATTCCAGATAGTTGTTTCCATAAAGATCAGGTTTAAATTAAAAATATAACCATTTTTACGCACACTTTTCAAGAGAACTTAAATCATTTGATCTTAAAATTAATATTTTAACAATACATAATTGTACTAGTATATAGGTGGTTGACGCCTAAGTAATAATTAATACTTTGGTAATACACAGCTGTTTTAGTGAACATTGAATACTCATGCGTCCTAAATGACTACCGTTTGCCATCCTCAGACTGATACGGAATGCCTCATGTTCCTATTTAGTGTGTGGCAATGGACTTGTCTAACTTATAAGGTTTTTTAATTACGTGAGATTATTTAATATTATTGTGGAGTTTTATTTTGTAGAATTTTTACACGATTTTTGCGTAAAAATACGTAATAATTATTTTAATCATCCTCTTTTTCAATAAATGCCTCACGTAATTAATTTATGCCTCATGAATGCCTCATGTTCCTACTTAGTAAATGGTATAGTCCAAGACAATGATTAGCGGTATACATTGAGATCTTTGGTGAATGGCAGAATTAAGTCATCAAATAACCATTAATTATGACTCACTCGTGTGTATAATGTGATGTGGTATAATGGTGGTATGTGTACCGATTCGTCAGCAAACCAGTTTAGTAGGTCGGCGCGGTGTAGTCCACGTTGCCTGGAAATATAAAAAAAAAAAGATTTTAATAACATATACATAGTTCTAAAAAAAATCAATATGACGTGACTTCATAGGTCAATGGATACAATTGAAATAGCTTGAGCCAACAAGGAAGTAATGTATCTGATGGTAAGTGATCACTGCCGCGCATGGACATCAGTGAACAACTTCATATAAAACAGGGTTTTACTAGAAGTCTTGTAGGCTAGGGACTAAAATGTTCGCCTCATATGTAACTGTGCTTGCATCCACACCCTTCACTGCTTTACGCCATAAATAGGCATCGTGGTCATAGTACCTTCCAGGTCGAACTATATTGGTTTTTATCACCGCAACCGTTACAACATGTGTAGGATACCATCATGCAGCTGGGAGAATGGTGATTCGCTGTATGCGGGCTGTGCCTTAGGTGCCCCCAGGTGTCTATGGTACGACGTGGGACTGGTAGCGCCCTCTACTTCGCAAGCACATGTTGCTGTACGGCACTCTTACAACATAGTGTGGTAACTCACCATCATGTTGCTGGGAGAATGGTGGTTCGCTGTACGCGGGCTGGGCCTCGGGCGCCCCCGGGTGGCCGGGGTACGAGGGGAACGACGTGGGACTGGTGGCGCCCTCTACTTCGCAAGCACATGTTGCCGTACGGTACTGTTAGAACTTAGTGTGGTAACTCACCATCATGCAGCTGGGAGAATGGTGATTTGCTGTATGCGGGCTGTGCCTTAGGTGCCCCCAGGTGTCTATGGTACGACGTGGGACTGCTAGCGCCCTCTACTTCGCAAGCACATGTTGCTGTACGGCACTCTTACGACATAGCGTGGCAACTCACCATCATGTTGCTGGGAGAATGGTGGTTCGCTGTACGCGGGCTGGGCCTCGGGTGCCCCCGGGTGGCCGGGGTACGAGGGGAACGACGTGGGACTGGTGGCGCCCTCTACTTCGTATGCCGGGGCGAAGGCCGCGTCCGCCCCCATACGGAACCGTTGGAACGCGAAGAAGGCGCAAGCCACCTGGTAACCAAAAGTTAATATATCATTACACAAATAGACTAAGACAAATCATTACTATGCTTGAATAACTATTCAGTAGTAATAGCTATTACATGAATAAATTTACGAAAAAATCAAAAGAAAATCAAAAGTCTGCAGTCTAGTGTTACTCGTCTATATCTATACTAATAAATAAAATTGAGGTGTCTGTGATTTTAAAATAGCATTTTTTCACTCATTGCATATGAAAGTATACACAATACCTTTTTTTTATATTTCTCTTTTTTTATATCATAAATGCAATTAATTTTTTTTGTCCGTCAGTTTGGCTGAAGTAACCGTCTAAACGGCTGAACCGATTGTAACGGGACTTTCACAGGCAGATAGCTGAAGGTCTAAGGCGTACCATAGGCCATTTTAATTTTCTTTAATTATATTTAAATATGTATGCCATTTTATTTCTTTAACGCAGGTTTATATTATAAAAAAAACCCTGACAGAACCGTTAGAATACAAATCAAAACAAATATCCCACAATTCTGTATCATTTGAGATTTGCGCTCGGCGCCGCGTTAATGAATGATAATTGGCGCCTACGTTTCATAACAGCCTGTAAGCATAATTGTCGGTACTGCAAGATTGCACATATGATTGCTCTATATAACATTGTGTATTTCCAATTTTATGTTATAAATATTTTAGAGTAGGTACATATTATGAATTTTAAGTAGGTATCTGTATGTGGTGTAAAAACGATGTTCATACGTTAAATTATATTAAATTATATGTACACAGATGCATTGCCTTATTTATAAATGGTTGCAGTCTTTATAGACACCGTATGTGCGGTTTTGACTAACACACCTTCCTACCTTTTTTTGACGACCCGCGTTACCGTACCGGTCTGACGCGCAGTGGGTCCCGGGTTCGATTCTCGGCCAGATAGAATTCTGGGTCTGGGTGTTTGTGCACTCATCTTTGTGTGTCCGTGGCGCCCACGACACAGGAGAAAATCCTACTGTGAGGCTATGAGTGTAGGTAGCGTCTTTTTTTTCTTTCAGTGAATGTCTGGAGGCGACTGAGCGACAAAATTCAGGAGATGGGCAGCAGGGTCTTCCTGCGTAACATCTACACCCACTGCGGTTACTAACACGCTTGCCAAGCGCAGTGGCTACGAAAATAGCCCCATTCGGGGAGGCCTATGTCCAGCAGTGGACTTCAAAGTTTACTCGCTCCTTTTTGCCACTGACGTGCAAGATGTGAAGCCAACTTCCTCCCGAGGTATTCCCGGAGCCCTATGACATGGAATTCTTCAGAAAAGGTGCAAAAAGAGCTCTCCTCTAAAACCGGTAATGGATTGGCGACTCCTCTGGTGTTGCAAATATAGACAACGGTAACTACTTCCCATCAGGTGGCTCGTCTGTCTTATTGCTAGGTTAGACTATAGAAAATAAGATGAGTTTGTAGGAGCATAAACTTAAAGGTCTTTGCGCACAGGGTCAAAAAAAGTTGAATGATACTCACCCAAGCGAAGATGGAGAAGAAACAGAACGCAATCGCGCCCTGCATGTTGTTGGCGGTGCCCATCGGCGGGTTCTCGGTCTTGCCCCACGCGTTGGACAGGTAGCAGAAGCCCACGAAGTACAGGAACGCCCAGAACGCTGGAATGTATAAGATATACCGTTAATAAAAAATGTACTCACTTTAAAATGATAACTTTTTTACACTTGTAGCATCATACTAGGATTTTTCCTGTCGTATGCCCGGACACGTGTGTATGTGACAAATACCCGAAGCCAGAAACCTAAATTAAATGTCTAATAAATGTCTGTAAATAAATGTCTATCGAGAATCGATTCCAAAATACATCGTGACAGATCTGTCGGTGATCGTAATGAAGCGGTCACTACATATCTGTTGACCGCTCCGAGGGTCTTGAAAATCAATAGGAATTATTAAAAACAATATTGGTATAGGTTTCATCAATGTGTTTCTAGGAATTTTAATCGTAATTATGTTTTGTTTTTATTGCGAATCCAGAATTAAAAATCCTCTATATTTTCTTTTTTTTTATGATTAATGACTGGTCTTTTTCCAGGATAAGAAAAGTTTAGGGTCATAAACTTCAAATACCGCTAAGTTCGGATTGGTACACTTGATTTTTTCCATGGAATCTAATGAAAGTAACAACGTATTACTAATATTTCGACAATAGGTTAACCCAATATTCTTCCACTGCTGGGTACGGGTCTCCTTTCAAAGAGAAAGGGATGTAACGTATAGTCCTCTGGGTAGATCAAGTGGGTCTTTACACTCCTCTGAGAGCATTTTTCAAAAGAGAACTCTCAGGCTTGTGGATTTGCACATGATATTTTTCCTCGCCGTTATTAATGTACGAGATCTAATTAGTCCTCCATTAAATAAGAAAATTAATTCCAACAAGTTTCAACGCGTGCTTGGGCACTGAACTTGATGTCATCTCAATGACACGAGCGTTAACAAGTTTACGAGGAAAGTTACGGCGGTATTGACGACCGGGGTCATCGGGGGTGTAGGATCGCAATCGATAGATGGATGGATTGAGGCAGATGCTCTCAAAGTTTTTTCTACCGCCCACTTTTAGAGTAAATTATTTACTAGAGGACTTATTCACTCTTTGAGAATAGATCGAAGAAAAAAAGATTTCTCTATAATCGTCTTGAATCAGATTTTTATGGGAATCGCTAGGTTGAAAATTACACATCAGATATAGCCCCTTTCACCGTTCCACCGCAGCCCTGTAGGCTTCCGGTGCACATAAGGTAACGTTATCACCAACCTCGAGAAGCATGGAAGCATTTATACGGATGGGGAATATATGTATTTTACAGTAAATACTGTCGTTATATTGTTTGGGATCTGTATAATCATGCAGTTATACTTTTTTGGTGCGTTTATGAAAAACTATGCAAATGATACCATTCTATTGATTATGTAGCTATGTGAGTTTTTTCATTTTCGAGAATTGCGAAAACGAACGGAAAAGGTTTTGTTTAAAGACGTTTTACTACAAAATTACGATAACTAACAACTATCTACGTGAATTTTCCTCTAAGACTTTCCCAAACACCTACTGGAAAGTGGAATTGAGGGCGGCTCATCAAGAAAGCGCGTTAGGAAGTTACGAGCGAAGTTGTCGTTTGATCGTAAGGTCAGTGGGGCGCGGAGATTTCCAACGATAGAGGACAAGACATGTTTTTAAAACACGTATTTACTGTCCCTTCAACATTGTACGAACAGAATAACAGTTCAATATTTAATTGCAAAGATACAACTCCCTTGATAATCATAATCAACATCAGATAGAATTGAAGTCCGACCTGAAGTTGGCCACAGAAGCGTACCTAAAACTGAGAGCTAAATCGAAGAGTCTCGTAGCGTCCTTACCTATAGATCAGAACTGCTGCCAGAATGTGGTTAGGAATAAGAGAGGCGGTGATGCCTTCGAAATCAAATCATCTATACAAAAAAATAAAATTGAAGTGTCTGTTTGTGATTTCAAAATATATTTTTTTTACTCAATGCATATTAAAGTATACACGATACCTATAACGAAAATGCAAATTAATAAAAATTGTCTGTCTGTTTGT
>DWPV01000130.1:0-39171 GCA_018251915.1 Urbanus proteus proteus
TATATACAGAAATAACTAGTTACAAAAATAAGCTCTTTGGAAACACGTTACGCGCATCAACAAAACTAGTTATAAGCACTTATGTATGAAAGACGTTACGACCCATGTCTACTTTATAGATATTTTCGAACTATTACTGAATTGTTTTTTTATCTTTACATACAACGCAAATAGAACAAAAAACATTAAAGGTAAAATGAAAATATCTTTAAACTGACTTTTTAGACATACAATAGTTTACTTAGAGCCATCCATATTTCAATGTAACTATCTTTTCTATTTATTGTGAATATACAAACTGTAAAAGAACATCAAAACAAGATGATCATGGTTTTAAAATTGCTTTTACAGAAGATGCTGCGGAACACGCATACGTGTTGAAATGTCTAATGGACGCACAAGAAGAGACCGCCGCTATTCCAGGTAACATAAAACATAGTTTTTTGCAAATACACACTTTGTTAATATGATATCTACACTTCAGTTTATTTGTCTTAACTATTAACTCATTTGTGATGTTTCTACACATTTGTTTTTTTCCCAGATAATGTGAAAAGCTATTTATAGTAATTTATTGTACAAATATTAGATAAAATTTAATATATCTGAAGCATGAAGTGTTCAGATATCATTAAGCACTTGTTAGCACAGATACTGCTTATTTACAATCATTTGTTAATTAATGTTACAATAATTGCCAATCAACATTTGCTTTAGTGTAACTGTGGTAGTTTTAGTTAATGATAAGGAGAAACTAAATGTGGTGGGTGTTGGATCGTTTACAGGACCATTTTATCAACAAACCACCAACACACCAACGACCTCACCACATCTCTTCACCTCAACTACGGCTTGTATACCAATATGACATCCGCGACCGCCGCTCGCAACATCCCGCTCAACTTCTGCGATCGACTCTCCAAACTTCTACTGCGCGCAGCTGAAGTCTCCGCCAACTGCGTCCCCATCTCTATCCTCCCGACGGCCATCACCTAATCCTCGACCCCGTCTTAAACTGAATTAACGTTACCGAAGGGAGCCACATAGTTTACCTACAATCCTCCGCAACCTCCTGCTTCACCGACTGCACACACCGAAGCACCGAGCTAGAAATACAAAACGGATCGACTCTCCGCGCGTCCGCATTCCTTGTAACTTCCGGTCTATGTCGCCATCCGCCGGAAGATAGACATAGAAATTGTCACCGCCTCGGTTTTCCAACCCCCTTCGGCCTCACAGCAGCCTCACAACGCTCGACGATCTCCGCAGGCTCACCAAGTCTCGGTACTTTTTGAATCCTATACTTATCACTGCCTTACCTGTTCTGTTACCTGTATTTAGTACTAGTTTTGGAATACGTTGGCGTTTTAATGGTATGAAATGTATTAAAAATCAGGTCAAACCGTTAAAGAGCAAAGAATACATAGTGGAAGATCGTCGATATAAGGCCCATTTTAAATTTTTTTTTAGATTGGTTTGTAATTTGTGAAGTACAATAACTAACTGATTATGACGTGACATTAACAGTTTATTTAACTTTAATATCTTGCACTCATGATAATAAAGCGCGATTGCTACTCGACACCTACGCCACTAGGGATACAAGAGTCAAGGTTATTTGGGATAATATCGGCGATATAAAACTGTACAATTGAAATTGCTGGCTAATTTGATCTTTTTATTTCCCACATCGTGCTTAATATTGTAACGCTGATAATACATGCTTAGAGGATCTGACCCGTGACCCCTCGCGTATTTCAATTAGCATTACATAATTTTAAAAATATCAAAATAGTTTTTATCATGGGTACATATTTTTTTCCTATTTACCATGTTTATTCTGGATTCTGGCATAATCTGTAACAATCCCAAAAACCCACTATTAGGAAAGAGAACCGTGCTTAAATTGTCAAAGGTACCACAATCAGCCAGCAGTTTGATACGTACAGTTGCACCCCTCGATATTACCTCAACCAACCTCGTACAACCTCTGCCACAAGTGACCCGTGTTCCGCCTACAGATCCCGGAGCCGAAGCCCCCGCCGCCGCTCGTACTCCCGCGGGCGGTCCGGCTCGCCGCGGCGCTCGCCGTCTGTCCGCCGCCGTTCGCCGTCTGTGCGCAGGTCGAGATCCCGCGAACGACGCAGCCGGTCTGACAGCAAAAACAGGTAACAACACTAGTTATAAAATTAGTACTATACAGTAAAAATGATGTTATAAATCTTAATATTTCTTGACACATTGATTTTGTTTACAAAATAGCTACATTCAATGTTTATCAATCAATCAATCATTCAATTAATATTTTCGTTTACAAATGTCATGTAACTTAAGCTCGGTTATTTTTACCTTACCACATATATTTTTTAAACTCACTTTCTTTTTGAGCTCTCTTTTAAAAAATACTAATTTAGAAGTGTAAAAAAATTGAATTGAATTGGTTGTAGACAGACAGTGCCATAGTATCAACCTGTACTATTTCTATGAATTAAACTGGGTATCCACTATATTCGTGAAATAACTTTGCTCCGGGCATCTTCAACCGCTCTAATGGAGTCTGTAAGTGCATCCCCCTAAGAAACACATGTGGTGAGCGAAAATGTCACCATTAGTGGCTAGTACAGCATGTATTTCATTTTCTTCTCGAAGACTAGAAGCGATCTTGGAGCGTTATACAGTAAACGTACACACCAGACGTTATGTATTGCTCGCGTCTGTTAAAAATTAAGACCTGAAATATTAAGACCACGAACAGACTGAGCTCCCCTTTGTTTTCGCCGTAAAACCGCTACAGAGTGGAGTGGAGTGCACTGTTGCACGCTCCAGAAGCGGTATCGTATCCAGTATGTAGAGCAATTGCAGGGGCGTGGAGCATAGAGGTTCGCGAACAAAGTGAATACCCATCTTAAAAAAATACTTATTCTCAATAAATTGTTCTGTAATATCATAAGGAGAAAAAAGTATACTTAAATGAACATTATATATTTTAACAACCTTTTTCTTTTTTTCAGATATTAAATCGGCAGCACTCTTCCCATTAAGATTAGACGTGTATCAAGGACTTATTTGAATTGTAATATAGCGATTATTGTTATTAAGTGAAATGTGTGTTTGTGTTGTGAATATTTTCATTCTTTTTTCATCTTTAGAAGAAAAGTTATAGCTTGATTACATAGATTAAATCATAGACGTGCCATTAAAAACAATTGTGACAAAAACATATAAGAACAAAACTGATTTTTGTCTCGATTCAGTTTATTACTAATCTTTTTTGTTCAGAAATTGAGCTGAATTAGTGCCGTTATTAAGGCCTATTTTCCTATCACGCGTTATGTCTGCGTCTCGCATACTAGCTATTGTGTCATGTAAGCCATCGGGATGCAGGGTGACAGGAAATAGAATGTTAGACGGGTGTGCCTATGATTTGAATTTATGCTTGATTATTACATGAGGTTATTCGCTTTAACATTATATAACTAGCTCCACAATTTAGGTCCCAAAACTGATCTCGCCCTTGGCGCCCTTGAGTGAAGCATAGGTAAATGTGGATAGTACAATTTCTAATTGTTATAAGAATTTTTTCAAAGCTAATTTACATGTGTACCTACGTCTTATTGTAGACTATTTTTAAGATGACTTAATAGATTTTATTGAATTTTTATTTTTGTTTCATTTTTCATGCAACACATTTACGTATTTAGAACGTAGTAATAAAACTAAAACTATAATATTGTAATTTTGTTCTATATTTAATATAACATTGCAATATATATATTTTTTTAATTTAACATATTTCGATAATTTCACAACAGTCAAAAAATTCATTACTACTTACAGCTTAAACAAAATATTTAACATACCATTACGAACATACAAATGTGTATATTGTACATTGAGATTACAGTATAATATCTAATTGGCTGTCAGAATTAAATATAAACGCTATAATTAAATTATTGTGGACGGTATGTATAAAATATTGCACGTCAATGTATAATTTAATAAATATAAAACTACAAATTATCTATAACATTATTTAACAAGTTCACAACATTGAGGAATGCAAAAAGGAAAAATTGAAGACAAGTATGTAACATTCTCAAAAAATAAAAAATATGCACATTTTCTACCAATTACAATTCTTTTATCCCTACTTTTGTCCATATTGACTGAAAGACAAGTATTCTCTGAGCGTCTAATTGTTAATTTATGTACAGTCTTAAAATTGTCCATTCCATTACTTTTGTTTAGTTAACATATCCTATCAGTTCCTGAGCTTAGATAAACAACTTTTTTTTTTTTTGTCAACCTACTTATCTTTCAAACTCACTGGCCTCTGTTGCCTTTGGGTGTAAAAATCAAAATAGTACCATGTACCGACAACAACAAACACAGTCCCTAAAATGTGTAATAATGTCAAACTACTCTTAAATACTATGGATGATATCAACAATGATACAAATTTTCTAATCGTCAATATAAAAGTTACGGTTACTGATGGCTCTTTTGTAGCCAGCTTATGTACGTAGTGAGCACAGTAGAACTGTGAAATAATATTAGCAATTACAATACTCCAGATATCCCATGATAAAATTATAGCAGTGCTCTTCAGCTGTGGGTAAATCCCAAAGAAAAGTGGCAATGGTAGAGCATGTGTGTAGAACAACATCTGAAACAAATAACATTTTAGATTCTGCCCCACACTAGAAATTTTATTAGTACTATTTCTTTAGATCTACAATAATATAATTTAACAATAGTGGCATTATATGACAACTTCAGAAATATGTTGCTGTAGGTGTTATAAATACTATAAATACTGCTAGATGGAAGTTTGGATCACACAGAAAATTAATTTGCAATTTATTGTCAGGGCTGGCATTAGCTATCTAGACGCCCCAGGCAAGTCATATTAGGCGCTCTGAATGCGTAACACATTTAGCACCCCGGGTGAATCACAAATTTGGCGCCAGCAATCTATATTGTTACAAATGTAAAGAAATAACTATTTACAATAAACAATATCGTTACTACACATCCCTAATACAGGGAAATAGTGAGAGACAAGTAGAAATATGTTTTATTGTGGTGAAACGGTAGAGGAGCAGATGGGAATAGTGGAGATATGCGAGAGAGAGTGGAGAAGGAAAGGAGTGGTGGTTGACGTTTGCTCATTATAGAAAGAAGAATAGATGAATATAAAGAATTTTCCTATGAAGCGACGACTTTTATTTGTTGAATAAAATACAGCTTTATATGTATGTGGTTTTTAGAAAATCTTAGTATAATAAATTATAAGCCTTACGATTTACAGTTCTTAGACTACATAGTATTTACCTCTTCAGGATGCTTTCCATATTTGGCATACAGAATTTCCTGTTGAAGCCCAGTAAATGCTCCGGTGAACAGAGTTGACAGCAGAATGACCACTCCAAAGCACCAATACATAAACTTTCCTCTCATCTCGTCCACCACCTTAGCTCCTCCATACATGGCTAGAGCCACTCCGATGCTTATGAGAACAGAGCCAATGATGGAATTGCTCTTTGGTCTTTTCTGCTTTGCATACCAAGATACCATCATTGAGGCGGGGGAAGATGCGGATCTAAACAGACATTGAGAATTTTTAAAAAAATATGTTTAATTTTCTAGCTCCTGAACTGCTGTGATCTGGTTAGGTGTGGTAAGCAAAAACATGTCGGACTCATTTCAACATAATCTACAGAGGCACTGACAAATATGTGGACGATGGACGATCTTGGCAGGATTCATTGCTGCCTTTGTTTGATTACATACTAAAAAAAATCATGTATGCTTCATTTTTTTTCTTTTAAAATTACAGACAAACAGTCTCTAACTTGGAAGTCCAATGAATGCTTTGCTATGTAGTAATCTTCACAACACAATAATTAGATTTAAATAAAACATGAATGGGTTATATTCCCAGTCTCAGTTCCCAGTTGGCAATAAACTTATCAAAGTATCACTTACCGTATTATCATGTGCAGAGTCGACGGCACATGCAAAGCGTACACGTAATTATTAGCGAAACTGGTTACAAAAAACAAGCTTATCAATACAAAATATTGCTTCAGCGGAATTCTCGGTGAAAACTGCAAAAAGAGAAATCCATGCACTAAAGTTGCACACGAAAACAAAACTAACTTCAAAGTAAAAATACTTACAGTTCTAGATTTCATATTTATAAATCCTTGTAAAGAAATAAATAGGAATTGTAGGAACGTTATCAGATTGGCGCTATTAGGCGCCCTTGCCATTAGGATTTCCATTAGAAACGAACTTAAACAGCATCCCACAAATACTTTGGCGATTATCTTAAATGAACTCATCTTTCTTGTTAAATAAACTATATATCATATTTCACGCAAATTATTATTTAAACTATCACAAGATGTATAATATACAAACATTTCTTATAAATACATTTTGATATTGCCACGAAGGCAAAGTTTTAAAGAAAAAGTTTTCAAAACAAACTCAACTCAAACCAAAGAGTAGAGTACTCAAACTTTGAAATTAAACTTGACACAACGTCAAATGTCAATAATTGACATTAACTGTCAAATCGAATTATTGCCAGCATTCTAGCAGTATTTTATGATAATTAATTGCCAGACTAACTTTTTCTGTTATAAAATTAATTGTAAACTAAACAACCTATTAAAGGTACTTAATAAATGCCAACCGATGTTTACCATGGTTTATTTTCCATGTTATGTTATTTTATTTTTCAATAGAAGTGATATAGTAATTTAAAATCTGACAGGGTGCCTATACTGCCCGATCGTATCAGCTGATTAGACTGTTAATTGACTAAAAAAACTATTAACTAATTCTAGGTCTACATAATCAAATTGTTTGTAAAAGGACATATAGAAATCTTGATCCGAAAAAAAACTGCTTTCTATCCAAGATTACAGGGTTATCTGGTAAGCATTTTAAATTGCAATTCGCTCTATTTATGAAGTGTAGAAAAGTAGAAGAAAGAAAAACCATCTACATATACATATATCAGTGTCCACCAAAACCCATAATTAAGATGGCGTTAATGTATGTCAGGGCAAATTTAAAAATAGATCAATTTTCAACTCAACAATGTGATGCCAACTATTTGAAAAAAATCCCATAACAATAAAAAATATGTCAAATGTACCTTCCTCACGGACTGAATTCAACGGACACAAGAATTTCTAATCGATATTGGCTAATTCAAATAGCCACCATCAAAATGGGTAGTGCAATTACCTATTTTTGTAACTATTTATTTTTCAGTTATATTACATATTTTCAATTTTCAATTTTAGTTATATATCTTATTTTTCATGAATTTGAGGCAAAAAAACGTTGCTTTACTACCCAAATTTAAGGGGAACCCTTCATTTGGCAACATCGTCGCTCGCTCTCTCTTGTAGTATCCGGCCAAAGATTTTCTGATCGAAAAACCGCCTTTGCCAAAAACTTCGGCCAAACGGGGCCACAGTTATTCACACGAAGAATCAAACTCGGTTGAGCTGCATTCTGGAAATTACGTGATTTATTCCCGTCCCTCAGTACCCTAAGTCGAAATTATTTGATGTGTTGCCACTAGTACGAAACGTAGCCCTTTACCATAGGCCTCGTTCTATGTAAGGCTCAGAGTTACTCAGCGTGCTCTGGAGAGGATAACCCTCTCAAGCAAGGAATTTCGCTACGAAACTTGATTCGCTACTCTAAAGGTTCTATGGGAGTGGCGTTAATTAGGGGAGGCCTATCCAGCAGTGGACCTCAAAAGGCTGATGAATAGATGGCCCACAGTTTTAGCCGAACCCAAAGGTTCCTAACAGCTGCTGAAATTAAAGAAACCGTTTCGAATGCACGAGATCGTGACAGAGAATGTAAAGTTGAAATAAAATTATGCAGTTACATAAAGGTTTTTTTCAGAATAGGTCCCGTAAAACGGCGGAAACATCTGTACTCAGAAGGCACAGGACCGATTGGAGTCACGCCAATTAGGAGAGACATAATTATGTTACCAATGGACTTCAAAATGCTGATGGAGTTTATTCTCTTCATAACTTTACTTTTAATAAAGTTATGGGAAACTTGTATCATTCCTGATCCGTTTAAGGAGTGAGTTTCTAATACTAGACAACCTATTACTACATACCTGTATAATATTATGATTTTAATTAAATAGTCTAGATTTCTAGAATATATACAGAACAGTAAAAAGAGAGCATACCTAGAATCGCTATGAATTTGAGTTGGCGCCTACAATTTGCAATGTTCTCACTCGTTCCATACGTTTCGTCCTCCACTCACACAAGTACGACTCAGTTACACCGAGTCACAGTCCACTCCATTCATTTTCATTCATCCATCCGCCTTAGCGCGTCGGAGTGAGCGCGCGTGTCGTATTCGCGCCAAAATGTTTTCGTACGATTTGAAATATCGAAATAGCGGTGCAAGTTTCGAAAACTGTTCATTTTAGAATGTGTGTAAAATTTAACAGTTTGCTAACTAACACTAACAGTGTACTGTGTGCGATGCGAGAGTGGTATTCTTAACTTGTTTCTTTAAAACTACACGATGCAAACAGTTTTGTTTTATAATGTTATGCTGAGAATGCACAAGTTTGTAGTAATTGTAGAAAAATGTTAACAGGATTTCTAGTGTTTTCCCTTCTAGTGTTTCAAACATTCCACGTGGGTAAGTTGATCAAATATAATTTAATATTTTTCACAAATAAAATTAAGTAATCGCCTCAAAGGTGATCGCATAAATAACTCCTTAGCACCTTCCTAAATTGATTTTTTATTACCGTTTGTAGGTAAGTACAAATTTACCTTGGCTTTTTGTTAATTGGAAAACTCATTAAACTGAATACTTAATGATGATAAATATAATTAATGTATTTATTAAAAAATATACTTAGTTTAAAATAATTTAATACAAACCTATCGATTTATGGATTTTTAGTTTTTATGTTAATAACTAAGTGGATTATAACCGTATTTTGAAACTTAGGTATAGGTATCTATTTAATCCCCAATATTGAATAATCTTTGATTATAATTATAATCAAAGGAAACAATATTATCAACACCTAAGAGACCAGCTGGGCACGGTCTTCTCAATTCTCAGAAGCGGAAGATTATGTAGGATTTGTTCTATTTTTCTTAAGTTTTTTTTTCTTTATCGTAAATGCCAGTTATAAATAATTTCTACCATAATTATTATAAAGTAAATAGATTGGTTTCCGGATCTTTAAGCGAAGACGGAAATCACTACAAAACGATTGTGTTATACTTAGTTTTTATTCCTTCAATATTCAATTGAAATACCCGTAACAAAGCGAGTCGCAAGCGGATACTGTATGTTAAAACCTTTCGCGTTTTGGCGGCATAACCGCCACTGCCGCCACACCTATTCCTGTCTTAACAAAAGGCTTAGGGTGCTCGCACACCAATCAATCGATCGTCGATCGTCGTCCATCGACAGTCGATAGATCTGTTTGGGGGCACCCTTAAGCGCTACTGTATTCTGAAAAAAGTAAGGTAGACACGAGGTATCCCAAAATACCTAGTTCTTAGAAATAAAATTCTAAAGGAACTGTATGTGATGTGAATCCGGCGGTACCACCGCTACACTCATTTCTGTCTTATAGCAGCAGTGTTACGCACTGCTGTGTTCTGGTCTGAAGGGTGTGGTAAGGAAGACATTCTTATCCGAGACGTTCCAGCTCAGTCCGCAGGGGTAGCAACGCATCTGTGGTCAACCTCTGGTAGGACCTTGATCTTATATGGGGTTGATTACAGATGTCCATGGGCGACAGTGGCCAGTTATCATCAAGTGGACTGCATGCTCAACAACTTCAAAACCTCCGATCAAACATTGTTGATCGAAGTTCGAAACTATTAATAAAAAGATAGCAATTGTTCTGTAATCAACTTCAGGAAGACACAATCTATGCGGAGTTAATTATAGGTCTATAGGCATTATTTATTTATTATTACACCAGGTGAATAGCAGTTGTTAGGTACTGTAACTTTATAAAAACGTCACGAATTATGTATGTAGGTCATTGTAGGCCGATCAGCAAAACGTGGTTGTGGCTGAAAACAGACACTAACGTCGTTTTACGCAATCGTGTAAATCAATACTTAAACGTACCTTGTTTCACGTTTCAGCTAATAAATTAGTTTATTCAGTTATGTTACATCGGAGGTCATTTAAAATCTTAGGATGGAAAGTTTGTTAAACTGGCTATATACATCTTTATATCTTTGACAAGTGGTTCTTTGTACACCATCAGTGTTATGACGTCCCGTGCGAGATAAGAAATATTGAAAAAAAAAAATAGATATACGTACTAGCCAGTCATAGAGTTTAAAATTTTATTTTTATCTCTTTTTGCAGTCATATCTTAGAGACTTGGTAGGTACTACATGTATATTAATTACCTACCTTCCAGTTATTGTTACGAGTCACGACTTCATCCTTATATGACGACTATTTTTTCGCAATTTTTTTATTATATAATGTATGTAGATACTCTATTGTCTTATCACACGGTCAATTAATGCGCCGCATTAAATTTTACACCCATGCAATAGCACCCCCTGCCTCAGACTATAGTTACGACGCCATGCGATTAAAATGAATTCTAGGAAATATGACCAAATTAACCCAAATCAGATATTTCTCCCAACTACGCAAGAGCCCGTATTTTTTGTAGTGTTCTTCCTGATACCCGTTCACGAAGACACCTTGATGATGCCATTTTAATTTGCTGCACTAAATAAAGTTAAATATAAAACTTAAAAAAAACGTTTCTAGTTAATCATGAAACAATATACCTAATAGTGATATTCATAGTTCCAGTCACACGGTACGTTCTACGGTTATGTGTTTTCTTTTTCACCAACTGTACCGACGATCGAAATCATAAAAATACATACTAATCCTAAAAACGCAGATGACTCCATATATTTTAATGTTCTGGGTGTGACAAAAGGGCTAACGGCTTAGGGACTGTCCTGCCCAGTAGGGCGTGTGCAGGTCACGTGACTAACCGCAATAAATTCACCTCAACGTACACTATATAATCACATATAGCAAACGTTTTGTTTTTTATTATTGCCATTATTTCTAGGAGTGCAATCCTCCTTATGTTCCACTGCTGGGCACTGATCGCTATCCATGTCTGGGAGAGAGAAATGAGATATAAAAACTCCACGTGAAACAGTGATGAACTCTTCTTAAATGAAGAGGTTGGTACAGTTTAATAAACGGGTAGTTTGATATTATCGTTAGTTACAAACCTACACCATATCCACACATTAAACGTAAATATTATCACTGTACTCGTATTCTTCAGAAGAAAAGTTCGAAAGAAAAACATTCGGTATTTAGTTAAAGTGCACTTTTTTTTAATTTAATCTCAGTCTCATGGTAGTTATAGCTACGCTCTGATTTTCTTGACGTTGCATCCTTAATTTCATGAGATGTAGTGAGTACCGGAATACTCAACATTAGGTCTGTTAGTTGCAGCAATCTAAAATACAAAAAATATAAGAAATGTTAGCTAGGAACTTCCTTTCACAAATCGAACAATTCTAAATAGGTTAAATAGAGTCACCGTTTTTAAGCCTTCTTCTGGTTAGGCCCCCAATAACAGTGATTAGTAGCCGACACAAAACTTTTGTTGTAAGTGTTATGCCGTGTGGTGTTCTTTTCCTGTGGCGTATGTAAAATAATGAGAAGTTGTTGAATGCATATGCATCAATAAAACATGTGTCACAATAGCCATATCACAAACCATGAGTAATTAACAAACCGTTATCATGATTACAACTGTCAACTTATGTAATGATAACTATCTATTGAAATAGTGGCATTATCTGTTTGTTACGTTATGCGGTAATTATTTTCAGGAAAATGCAAGTGTTGTCGTAAAAACGTTGGCAATAGGGCGTGATGATTTATTGATAACTCGTCGTGATGATATGGAAATCATGCAACTAGATACACAAATGCGTTACGCGTAGCGGTCACCAGACCGGTCAGTCACGCAGGTGGTTTTGGGTTAGAACCTCGTCCAAGTCGACTTAATAGATTTAGTTTCCTGGCTGGGTGTTTAATTTGATTGTATTTTTTCTATGACACAGGGAAAGGCATCTCCTAAAAAATCCCCATCAAATGTTTGGCGTTCTCATTGACTGGGATTTTATAGGTACATTACTTAGACAACACAACTGGCAAGAAATTGCACAGGACCGGGAACAATGGCGACTTCTCGTGTCAGAGTCCAAGATTCACTTCGGGTCGTTGAGCCAACGAAGTAATTAAGTTTAAAGTAGCTATGATGGTTTACGTTTTAATTAAGAAACATACCAACAAGCAGACATTTAAAGGCAGCGAAATCTTCACACATGGGTTTGACAAAATTAAATATCTGACATCCTGAATACAATCTACAAAAGTGTGATTGATTGGATGGTACTTTAAAATTCCAATGAAGAATCCTATGGCTATGGTATAATCTATGGTTAAGTCATATCTCTTATCATTAAAAATACAATTTAGGAAGCAGACATTTGGTAGCAGTAATCTTTCAGCGACCTTCAATAGATTAGATGAGATCAGTTCTATTATATCGGAGAGAACTGTAAAAGACAAAAATAAAAAAATAAGATTAATAAGTTTTTACTTTAAAAGGATTGTCCAACGAATTTATCTTTGGACAAATTTATTAGGAATATCGCTTAAATCTCGTCTCACATATAAAAACCAGTTGCCAGTCAACTAGTATGTGCGTATGTGTTTAAGCCCCCTATGCTGCCTCTATGTGTGATTTTGTAATACACATTAGTGGGTGCCATTAATTCCACGCGGAATACAAAAAGTCGTTTTATTAGCTTACCTATCAGTTTTAAAATGGCGACCGGATTTAAAGGTCATATAATCATTATTCTAAACGACGTCTTGGTTTTTGCAGCAAGGAACACTAATATTATGAAGTAACGTGAGAATATTTCCACATATTTTCGACAAAAGTACAAAAAGTTTAAATTGCAATATGTGATGGGAACTCAATTCATGTGAAACGCTTAGTACTTACAATATTGTATTTCTTCGTCTATTTTCATTAGATAGTTTTTTTTCTCCAGTTGGCCCTTCGGATTAGTCACGTATAGTTACTTTCTTTAAGTCTAGAGGTTGGTTAGTTTATTCCACCAGTCGTTGTCTTATTAATTTATTGTGCGTCGTGTTGACCTTTCGCAATTTTTTGATTCTAATCATATTATTTTTAAATAGTTACTCTTACCTTCTTCTACATAAAAGTAGGTAAAACAGTTAGTGACGTATTGTAAAAGGTAGTAACAAGCTCGAATTGCTGCATTTTTGCTGATAATAATAACGTGTATATTGCTAACTAATAAAACGAGTTAATTTATTCTAGTTATTTGAAACAACAGCCCAATATTATTATTTTGATAACACCAAACACTGTCGGTTATGAAATAAAATTTAGTTAATATTGACGGGATTATAACTATCTAATTGTGTTTCACAAATTTGAATACTCCGGCTTAATGGTTACGCTTAGTCAATGAGCATGTGGTAGATTAATTTTTTTTTACTTTATAAGTAGGAACATTAGGTACTACAATATTAGCCATCATGGTGGTAAGGCAGAGGAGTGCCGTTTCTCTCATTAACTGATTACCTGTCTTAGCTATGATACCATTAATACTTAACTCACGAGGTACTTCAGTTGCTTAATAGACGGATACCCTGCACAGAATCTGGTTCTACTTGTCTTCAATTATTGTTCGATCGTATTATTAATAACTCGTTAGCTTTATAAGGAAACCTTGGTCGGCCATTATCGTTTCTATTCACAATTACTCGTGAACCTTATTACTCTAACATACACGTCATTATCAATTCTCCATGACTATAAAAATAATGGACTATCAAATACCTTGGTTTATAGGTACGATGGGTCATACGATGTACGTCCTAGACATACGTCCGGAGACAATTATGTAAACATGTGGAAATAAGGCAATTAGTAATTAAGTGCCTACTACGAGAGCAATTATTTGATACAGAGGCAAACTCATTATGTGCAGTCACGAGGGAGTACACGCCTTCGACAAGCTTGATTATCAGTAGCTAGTTTCTTATCGTACTAAGTAGGATATTTGGATTTTAAAAGTCCCAGTCGTTTTTATTTTAGAAATATCAGTCAAATTAAATTGAAGTTAATATTCCATCATAATTATCATCCGGTAGACTGCATGTTCATTCGCTTTCATATCACAAATGTATTTTAAGAACATGGTTAAAACCTAATTGAAGCACGTTTTATGTAGGTACCAACTATTCAGGGAAAGGTACTTGAAGGATTGCTTTAGAGTCGTCTTTAGCATGTCGTGTGAAGCCATATTTTAAAATTATGAGAAAACTTGCACATGGATACAAAATATTTATCTATTAGCAGTTCTTAGTCTTGCCAAAAATACATTATCTGTAAAGACAGAAATACCAAAGTTAAAGAAAATCTCTATGACTTCATTATTGTACACAAGGAAGTAAATGTAAATTAGCTTGGAGCATAATTACGAATTAAAGTAAGAGACATTCTTAACTCTGCAAACTGTCGATGAGCAAATTTCGAGAACCAAAATAGAAGAGAATGTTTGTCAGCACGTTCCTGTTCCGACTGTTCTATTTTTAGAAAAGAATCAACATCAGCTGATGTGTGAATTGTTATCTACATGACAACTGGACACGCATACAGCTATAAAGTTAGGAGTAATGATTTGTACAGATTTTTCGGAAAACGTATTTCAGTAAAAAATATGAGTGATGCCAAAATTTATAAGACAACTGCTGAACGCAATATTGTACGCACTAGCCAGGCAGTCTAGTGTGTGGTTGGCTGTTTAAAACGGATTGACTTTCTATTGCCAAAAATGTTGATTGAATGATTTATTATAAATAAGCATTGGACTTAGTGTTAAGAAATGTAGAATAAATATATACGGCTAAGTTCTTAGTGAAAACGATTTAAGTTTTAGCCATCATAAAGATCTACTGTTCTAACTGGCATTTGCGTGTGTGACCTTATTAAACGTCACAAATAAATTTAACCGTTCGGCTATGTAATATATTGGGGTCTACGTTAGTTGAGTAGGCTTTTATGGCATATTTATGTACGTACCCAATCTGATGACTCATCATTAAATGTCTTAAATTCATTATTTATTTAATTTTCTGCCTCAAAGTACCTATTAATAATTATTTTACAAGCTAAATATATTCTAAATTTTAGCGAGTTATCAACGCGTTGAGCACCTTTGATAACAACCGTGAAACATAATATTCAACATCTTTCAAAAAAAGTATAATTCGTGAAATACAGATGACTGTGTCTGTCTGTGTTTTACGAATTCTCACTATCAGAATGCTATTCTGTTTCTAAGTTGTTGTTTATTGTTGTTTTAACATAATACTACTCTCTTATTACGTTTTGTTTGTTGTTCTCTTGTGTTAAGCCGTTTCAATAATCGTAAACGGTGTGTGCACTATTTTCGTTCGTTTCATTGTATGTAATATTCATATGTAATGAGCTATGCCCAAGTTTACGTCATAACATATTACACCATTTGCCGGCCCTAAGCCAATTAATAGTGAAAGTTAGCACGTCAGACGCCCCGAGCGCATTACATTAATTGGATGAACTGATAATATTATTAGTTTTATGGGGTTATAATACCATATTACATAATTCTAATTATTATAAATGCGAATGTCCGTTTGGTTATTTGTTTGATTGTTTGTTTGTTTGTAACGCATTCACGCGTAAATGACTAAACCGATCATTATGAACGTTTGCACACATATTGCCAGGGTGCTGAAAAAGGACATAGATATTTCATGCCGAAAAATGATACTACTCCCGAGCGATAGAGAAGTAACTTTTATACCTACAATGTACCTACTTTTGTACCTACAGCCTCTTTGTACGAATGTACACATGCTGTACAAGTTGCGGGTAAATACTAGTATATTATGAATGACGTGTAGTGATTTCGGTATGAACGTAAAAATCATGTGACAGTGTTTTCTTAAATTTCCAATTGTGACAATATTGATTCAGGTGGATTTTTTCAACTCCTTACTATTGTTCTATTTTATCATTTTAGTAAGCAATGCTATGTTTGTTGTTGGACTGACCTCAGTAATTGTTGTTTTTTGGTTTGAAGATTGCCATTGTGCATTTAACAAAGTCCTTACCATGAATTTGACTTCTAAATTCGTGTACTATTTCCTTCACATGAATTGTTTCGTTCGAAATATTAGAAATGACTTTTATTGAACAACGAACAAAAACATATACCTAGGTATTATTACCTTTAAGTTTTTGTGCAGTTTTGCATAATCCATGTCCAATCACATTATCCGTTTCCGAGGTTGAAACTTGAGACTTTAAATTTGTATACCTACATGTATTAAGTTAGCTATCCTATTGGCCTTCATTTTTATGTTTTGTTTTAAAACAATGACAATATTATGTTTCGAAACTGACTCATTATTTCATAAAGCATGGATAATCATTTTATTGTAATGTAAACATTCATAGGTATTGCATTTGAGTCTGAAATTACCTACAGTTTTGTCATAAAAGTTAAGATATTCTAGAAATTTCCTGTTTCACCTTAAGTTACCTTTGTTGTTTTAGTTGTCTGTAATAATAATAAGAATATTACATAATATTGGAATAGCATCGCACATAGCATTATACTAAGTCAATGGTTAAATATTTTTACATAGGTACTTTACATTGAATGGAAGACCTTTCATTGATAACTGATTACCTCAATCAATTTCTGACGTGTTTCCATGATCAATAAAACTTGACCTATTCAATATGACATCAGAAATCTTCAATGCTCCATAATTTTTGTCCAATTGACTCATTTGCGAGGTCAATTTGTACTAGGCGATGATTGATTTAATGACCAGAGATGGACCAGGAAGGTCAATTCCATAGAATTTTCCGTATATGTATTCCAGAATGTGATCAGGGACTATCGCAATTTTCTCGTTGCGAGTGATCCTTTTGAGATCGTTTTTCAGTTGATCATTTCCGATCCGAATGTTGTATAGTTAAGAAAAAAATATGCACCTGACAGCAAGTAAACAAAAAACACACGAATTTCTGAAACAATTTCAGCCGACTTTATCAAAAATGATTCTTCATTCAACGCGCATAAATTTTATTATTAATTGTCCGTCCAGAACGAACTACCTACTAAAATTTTACCCATTCGTAGTTCTAAACGTAATTAAATTCGCGGGCAGAATATTAATGGACTCTTATCCATCAAATTCCGAAAACAAATGCACTTTGCTAAATAATAAACTGCTATACGGAAGTTTCATTTCTATAGAAGCCGTGACGAATGTGGGTCTGTGGAGCATCGTGTTCCCATGAGATGGTTCTCAACTTGGCGCCAATGGGACAGTTAGGGGCCAACCGTTTCTTGGCACACTTGGTGACACACGGATGTGAAATTGAGAATAACGTGGACGCATCGCATTTTATATTTCCTACTGGAGGGTTGAATAAATTTCGTGAGGAATAAATATAATTCTTAAAGATAAATTTAGGTTTAGACTTTATAAGTATGATAATTTATTTGTCCTTCAACCCCTTCTTTAGTTCATGAGATATGGTGTACATAGGTGGTCATAGTCACATGTTGGGAAATGTGTACTAATATATAGCTGTGCCTATGTACTCGTATTGAAGATCTCAATGTCACGATAAAATTGTGAGTCTTTTTTATCCTATTTTAAGTACATTAAAATATTATAATATTAAAATATTTTTGGCTAAACTTTTAAGATTCAGAAGTGGAGTTTATATGATATCCCATTTTCAAAATGCATCCAACGAAATGGAGGCCACAGTGTAGTAATCGTATAAGAATAATACATATCGCAGTGACTAGTAATGTAGTAAAATACTCAGAAAACATACACTAGACATAAATAAACAGATAAACGGAGGCTACGGGCCTATTATTCTCAATATGGTTATTATTCTCCATCGCAAAGCAACAATGGAACCATCAGCCAACACGATGGGGTCATTCAGTGGGTTAATATTCTGCAGAGTATGTCACATGCAATGAGTTGGCAGCTGCAATCAATTGAATCAGCAGCATTTATTGCAAATGTGTTACAATGACGTGTTTATCAATAAACATCGGTATTTAGGATGCATTGATTGATTTGCTAGGTATGTTTAATTTATAGTCTAAAGTCTAAACCTTCAGTTTAGAACATGGCTTGAAACTGTCTATATCAATAAAATCATAAACTCTAAAGATATGTTCTACAGCTTCTTCAGATTCTGCTTCAGAATTTTTTACTGTTTTGTAGTCAAATAGATACTAGGTAGGTATCTAGTGTGAAAATTAAAATTTTAAACTGTCCGTTATTATATTTCTTTCCCCGAGTAAATTAATGAAGAAATTCAGGTTTTAACGAAAATTGTTTTGATGAAGATTCTCTGTACTTTTTAGATATGGGATATTTTTGTACGACCGCACAAATAACATCATTTTTCACTGTATCTTTTTAAGATATACATTATTATTTTTGTTCCCAATAAACTGACTGTTCATCCCGAGTGCAAAACCCTTGTGGTCCAACACGCACTTGGCTGCTTTTTTGTACTGTCGTATTTAGTTGACCTTGCATTGTTGTGACAAGATGCTAATTTCGTGTGTATGTGTAGGTATACACATACACACGAAATTACACGAACTTACAGCGAACGAAATTACAAAATTACAGCGTGCAGCGTGTTACAGCGAAATTACAAAATTACATTACGAAATTACAGCGTGGGATTGACCAAAAAATCGCACTGCGCTAATTTTCAGTTTTAATATAAGTTATGTAAGCCCTGCTGTACTTCAAAAGATGTCAGGGTATACTTGCGCGAAATATTACAAATATATCATCAGAGGTAACATCTATGGCCGACCTCATCATCTGAAGATGATTATAGTTCTCTATGGATGTATCGGCAATTTATCAGGAGATGAATTCCATGCTATTAATATATAAAAATGCAATTCGCGTCGATCTCATTATAATGCTACGAAGATCATAGGAACGTGCCACTCCGATCAATTCATATATAAATCAATTATCGTTAATTGTTAATCGCGAGACGAGAGCTAGGGCTGATTTATAGTATTTTTACAATCCTATGTTTACAACAGCGTGTGCTGTATGAGTCATATGACGTGTTTTGCATGTTTAAATACTGACATGAGATAGCCGTGGTAAATACTACTTGCATACTCTTTACTAGACAGGTTGATAGCTGATAACAGTGAAGCTAATGAAAATATAAAATCATTAAAACTAACATATTCATAACAACAAGCATACTACATACTATAGACTTGGTCTTACAAAATGTAATAAAAGGGATTTACCGGCGCCGGTAGATTATTTTAGGAGGCGCCGGTGTTTTTAGTACAAAACAATGGTTAATTTGTTTGTGGTTAAATGTTTAGTAACAAACAGTTTTCAAAATCTATGAATTTCAATGTTATATAAAGGCCCACCTTAAACAGAAACAATGCAGGTACATATATCACAGAATCACAATCATTAGCAACCTGTACCAATAAATTGTGATAGAAGTAGTTCCTTAGAATTGTTTTAGGATTAAAAATGTTTTTGTTTCAATTTCAAGTTGGCGCACCTTGAATTGAAACGTTTACTGAATTATCATCAGCGGCATGATTAAGTCGAAGGTTTATTGCGCATCCTGTGGTACGTTTCGTAAATGCCATTTTATGCACGTTTTCATTGTTTGTTACAAAAGCATAAATTAAGAATAAATTATGTACCTACTTACAAATTTTCACTTGCAAGTAAAAAGAAAGCTGCTTAATATCATCAACTTATCGCATTTCTACTTTTGTGTAGGTTCGCTAGTAGGGTTAAGTCTATAGCCTAGACTGCTCACTGGAACCGTTGAAAGCTTACACTTAGACACATATTTATTATTTGGAGTTTCTTTACGACTGTGGACACCTCACCCACATATCATATCTTATTATATACATATCAAGAAACCAAATTGAATTTAATTTCTTTTGTAAAACTAGCCTGATATCTATGCACTTCCTGCAACATACAATAAAGCGGTGACAGGTATATAGTTAAAATAGACGGTAAATATAAACGAAAGTGGGCAGAAACTAGCAGCAATAGTAAAAGCAATAAAACAGAGGAAATCGTTCAAATCAATGATGCAGACGACGCCAAGGAGACGTGTTTGCGCCAAGAAACGCTTTCAGCTTACTAAGACACGGATGCCTTACGCAAAGCTGATCTATAAATAGAATAGGGTTCAACGTAATCTGCTTAAGGTGCAGTTAGCCAAGATTGGAAAACAAATTGCGGTAATCTGTCCAGCAGGTCTGTTGCCTTTCTCTTGAGGAATAAAAAGTAACGATTCGAATACTAATTGTTGGTCCTAATAGCACTATATGCAGTTCCAGAGAATTTCATGGAAATAACCTCAAGTGAAGGCATAATAATGCCGAATTAATCGTTTGTCACTTTATATTCAAAACGTTTATTTTACGATAATTTAAGCGTTACTTATCAGTATTACGTATTTTTATCAAAATTTGAATATTATAACAATTGTATTAGTTAATCATAATTAAGCATACTTTAAAAACCAGATTCTCTAGTATAACATGAGCTAAAATTGAATTGGTAATGTTAACACCTCATATTACCGTAACCTTTGCAAGAGATTTCGACTGGATTCCAATGGACCGGTGTGACTGCTGTTATTTTAGAAAACAGCTTGCAATGTACATACCTCTATGTATTTTTGATCTGTCTGTCTCCGAGCTTATAACTTAATGATGTTCAGCATTTCCAAGCTGATCTGAACATTTAAATTAGTTTAACGTAAATAAAAATAGTAACGGAAATAAGGCCAGCTATTTCGGGCTAGTACATGTCTTGCCATTAAAGGTCGTTTAATTTAAACGCTTGCTAATGGCCCCACTCATGTAACGTGCTTTACCTAATATGTTACATAGCCGCTTGTAACAGATTTAAGTCCAAATTTGTCGCGTCTTGTGACTTGGTTGTCTTGTCCCTTGTGAGTCATGCAGCTCATATTCACCATAATATGTGATTTCTAGATAAAAACTACGTAAGTGTGGGTTACAACGTATTTAATATTGCTGAGTTTGAAGTAATACATTAATCTATCGTTATACCACGGTCAAGCATTACTTCCAATATTTTCGGACTTTAAGAAATTTCATTGGGTAATTATAAGGATTAACTAAATTGGCCTACATCAGATGAATCTCAGATATTCTTTAGACAAAACTATGTACCACTTAACGACTTAAGCTCTTATGTGAAGCAAATATCTTTTACGACAAAAACATCATAAATCCCAACTATAAAACATGTAGTATACGTCATATGTTGACGGATTTCATCTCAAGTGACGTCCGTATTCGCGTAATAACGTTTAGATCCGGTCGTAGTAAGTTACAGGTGGTAATCATAAAAGTTATCCAATGTTATTTTGTCGTGATTTTTTGTTTCAATCGTGACTTCTTGTTTATGTGAAACGTTATAACGTCTAAAATCAACTAAGACAATGATATAGCTGGCTAATGGCTCAATAAATTTAGTTTCAATTAATTAAGATAGTAGAAACAACACAATTAAACGCAACTGCGTAGTCTACCCAACCACATTTAGATAGCATGATACTACTAACTAGTAAACTAGACCCTTTTCATTCTGACAGGCGATGTTAGTCTAAGCGACCAGCAGTTAAAAAGAGTATGGTTGACGACCATACAACATATTTCAAATACGAACATAGCAGTTACTTATAAAATTTTCAAATCCTTTTTTCTTGTTCCTTAGCTTAAGCGACCAGCTGGAACAGACTGTTTCATGACCATACAGCATATTTCACACGCAAACACAGTAGCTACTTTTGAAATTTCATATATTTTGTCTTGTTCCAGGGCACAGCTCCAGCTTGCTATGCGGGCGCACGAAGGAGGTGGAAGTGGGGGGTGGCATCGGCGCCGGCGCAGCGCTCGCGCTGGCGCTGGTGCGGCCCCCCTCCTCGCCCGCGCACGCCCCCTGCCAGCTCCGGCTCACAGCGCCTGACGCGGCCGCGTTCACTGTGCGACTTATTGATGTTAAGGTGGGGATTGTTCTTGATATCCTGTGCTTTAAGACACACTTGGTCTTCTTTATTTGTTCTTATTAGGACAATAATGTTCGCAATAGGTTTGGAGCTTACAGGAAAGATTTAAACGATATAGTTAGGGATTAGTAAGGAAGATAAAACAACGGTGCTGTAATAGGCAGCGGTTATGGCTTAATATAGGTTAGTCTGACCAAATGGTTTTGAAGCTATGCAGTAGCACCAACTGCCAGTGGTGATGGCTAAAGTAGTACCGTGACTAAAATGCCTCGAAATATGTCATAACTTCAGAGATCTCTACTTTCTAACCAACCTTACCAACTACAACCTTTTACATGTTGAAGACTTAAAGTTAAAGTTTTTAATTAAGTATTCTTTATTTTATTGAATTGCAAAAGTGGATTGAATAAATATCACGCAAAATGAAAAACTCAAATAGAAAATTATAGATGTTATATTTGTAGATCGGCCCGAATAAAGTTATGACGATTTCAAAATGTTGATCCGGCGTTATACTTTAAATTTTATCACTTTTAAAATATAAAGAATCTCTTATTTACGTAACCATTTACCGTAATTACATAAACTTCATGAAGAACATTGTGGAAAACTACAGAAAAACGTGTATGAAAAGAATTCACTCGTTCATCTTTATCTGGTAACCGTTGATTTCGTGTTCAGATAACCCTCGCTTTACGCAAGCAGGTGCAATTAGTAATTTCTGATTTCCATACCACAAATATGTGTAAATCAACTTTTAGTATTTGTTTTACTTTTGTTTGAATGATATTAACGTCACTATGGTCGAAATATTAACGACTGGACTGTTCTAGAATGACTGCTAATTACCATCTCGGTTTGACTAGTAGAGGTGTTAAAATATGTACGTTCCTTTGGTAAGTACTCAAAATTATGAATTTAGATGTTTGTTCTGAGTTTCAATACTAGTTTATACAAACGTCGTCTTTGTATATGTCCAGTATATCCATCGCACCCACAACACAAGGGTCTATTGTCAATAGTGGTTTTGTTAGGGAGATAGGTTGGGATATTATTTTTATCAATACAAGTAGCAAAACTAGCATTAATTCCCCCGTTGTGTAAATAACCATATACTTTTTAAATTTAGTTCAAAGTCCTAGTTAAATAGGTAGATGTTAGGAACGCGAACATAAGTGTGAATAGATCAAATATATAAATCAAATATTTTCGAGACGAGACGACGAGTATGTTTCGGATTTCAGAGAATACCTATATTTATAGATATTATTCACTATTACAATGTTTATGACGACGATACGTCTACAAACACTTATTTGTAAAGCAAATTGAAAAGATACAAAAACACACAAAATGTACGTATTTAGTTTTAATATTTCGTGAGTATCGACTTTAAAGATACTGTCATTGGTCATTTGCATAACCCATCCGTGAACAAAACCTGTTCGTTGTAACCAGGAAACGCCATTAAAATCACATAATGGACAAGCAAACGAGCCATAGATAATAGGCAAATAATATTGTTTGTTGCACTTCGAACTGATGTGCACGATTTGACACGCCCGACTTACTATTATGGCTATGGACCACAGTGATGCGACTTTACTGTTCTGTAACTTTTATGATCCACTTACAACATAGCTATCACGGCCTACTTTATCTATTGAAGTTGTTCAGTGTAGCAAAATCCTCGTAAGCGCTAAGTCGGTATGCAAGGCCAAAGGATTGTACGTAGATTAGCTCAGAATTGGACCAATAATTAAGACGTCACAATTAAACCAAAGTGAGTAATCGTCTGAGTTGGACTCTACACGGATACATTAAAGTAGATACAAGGATTAGAGATTTTCTTGAAATTAAAACACTGCCAGTAAAGAAAAACATGGCGTGATAACATAAATATCTGAGAGATCTCCATAATATTTACAAACTAATCCGGACCTCGTAAAGAGTTATAGAGAGATAGTAGTGTAGTAGTCATATAGAGATAATGAGTAATGACTATTATTAATAAAATTTGTCATTCTGAGAGGAAACCCACGTCAACTTAGCGTAGAACCAAATAACTAGAATTTTAACTAACATTTAGGTAGGAGCGATATGGAAAGCAATGTGATTTGCTAACAGAGAAAATATTGCAAGTTGTAATTGAGTACGCATAATAATTATTTGCCCCTAAAAGCTTATAACCGAAGCCATAGAAAACTCTAGGAAAAGTAACAAAAGCGTCCCTGAGCGTATCCAATAACACGGTTGGAGCTAACACGCGAGGTTACATAATAGCGTTATACTGCTTAATTTATTCAACACAAATAGCTATATTCCATTAGTCTTTGAACACGTTGTTTCCAAATACTTTTGTATGGTCCCTCTGACGTAATTATGTTTAAGAAGTGCGAAGATGACATAATTTAACGTAACTTGTTAAACAGAAGTAAAACAGAAAAAAATATTAATCTTCTCATTAGTATGTCCAATCTTGGATGAAACTGTTTACTTTGAGAAACGATTATTTATTAACCCATAACAGTAATAAAAGGAGATTAAAGGAAAATTTTAGTGATAAAATGTGATTAAACACGGCTAGTTATAGTAGGAATCATATACGAGTATAGTTTACCTTTACCACGTCGCTACTCACTCATTCCGCGATCTAAGTTTCCCGTCAGTAAGCCCAAGATTCTAGAACGAAAGAGAAGCCAAGGTTAAATCAATTGATTTAATGTTTTGCTGCATTACATTTAATATTTTGATCGGCAGCATTAAATTTTCTAGTTTGGTTTTCCCGCAACAGGTGTGGAGACTATGTTTGAATTTGGCAGACCGACGGTATGTGATGAGGTATCAGTGGAATGTAATCCCACCGGTTTTCTATGATCTTTAGGTAATAACAGCCTAGTTTAACTAGTTACTATTACAATAATTCACTCTATATGACCGTCTGGCTGTATCTAATTAATCTTAATTTTATTTGATAAATTTATTAACGAATCGACCCGTTTCAACTATTCAAATTTAGCTAAAAAGTCTCAATCTTAAGTCATTCAGAATTGATTATGTGTTTCAATTAGTAATTCAGTAAATTATTATGAGCTGTGTCATAATTATTATTGTTATTAAGCCTTTCCTCAATTATACAATTTTTGCCCAAAGCCATAAAGGTGTTGTAAGTTGTTTAAAAGTAGATAATATTCATTAACTATTATCGGTTTGGCCTTACTCTTCTTTCGGTTTACCAATCGTAAATTTTAGTGCAAAACACACAAAATACGGGGTAAAGTCTTGTTTTATGGGTATGGCGTACTATTTATTAGGTTTGTTTTTACGTCGGGTCCAATGCCATCCCAAATTGCTGTAGACGTTTTACAGACGTAGACGTGTTGCGGAGCATTTATTTCTCCTTTCTATATTATTGTATCTTCTTCTTCTTTGTATAAAAAACTATTAACAGCAGCCTTTCACTTTTGAAAATCTAGACTTATAACTAAGGTCCATTCAAGATCAGGCAGGTAATCAGGCTCGTTATATATGAAAAGAATTTTGTAAGATTATTCATCCATCCAGTATCATCATAATATAGACATTATAGACACTCATAGTCAGTAGGGTCTCAATATCAAGCGTAGTTAAAATTACATATACGAAGGCTTCGGGACTTTACTATTAGCTATATACTGTATATGTATGTATGTGTTTCCACCTAATTGAGGCTGAGGAAAATATTATATGAGATAGTATATTTATTATTAGTTTAATCAATTGGCTGACATAGAGTGTTGTTCGAGGCTGCTAAAGAATTCCACAGTTCAAAATTCTCATTTCATTGATTGTTGCGAACCTTGAGATTTACTGTAGTAAATTCAGTAAGCAACAAAATAAAGTTAATTGCAAAATGTCAGTGTCTTTAGCAATACTGGACCGATAAAGCACGAGGTTTGTTGTTTTCAGTACTGATGACCTTAATCGGAAATGTACGAGACCTTTAATCAATGCGGGTGATTATTATGAACAGGATTTCGGAACTTTTGGCAACCGGTCGACATTGACTTGCTCTTCACGTTTAGTTAAAAAGTATAGAAAATGGGTATTGCATTAATGATAATAATAACTAAAATAGTTGCCACGATCATAAAGTAAAATAATTCTGGAAGGATTTAGGAAGAATGGCTACTTTTTCTAAACAGTCGCAGAGTAAACAACGATTACAATTCAGAAAAATAGATATTTTTCAAGAATTTGTTATCGAACCTTTACGTACATAAACATCATTTTCTTTAAATAACTTATTACAAGCGTTAAAAACATTTCCGAGTCCTAATAAGAAAATCTACGTACATCAACTATGGAAGACACTACCGCTAATTTGTTAATGGAGCAATTCATAATACTGATGCATTATAGCTAATCAAAGCCACTACAATCAGTAACTCACAATATTTATGGGCGAAACTAATCAAATGATACAATTTGTAATGGTTTGATCACATTGGTTTTGCAAGCACATTCAGCTCTATTTTTATTCGCTTCACTATGTGTTGTATTAAGATTTATGAGCCCTGTGTAGTATTGTTCTAGTACTTTCATTTTATTAAGATCGTGTTTGAGAATAGCATGTACTAAATAATGTGTATGCAATCTGTCTGGTTTGCGAAAGACGTTTCCTGTTCATAATATCTGATCTGTGCATAAAAAATCTTTAATGTTGTCCAAAATTTCGTTCATTTCTTGTTCTTATGTCTTTTGCCAGAGTTTACTGCTAGGCAATCTTTTTATATCCGGCACTTACTAACATTGTCACTGTCATTGCAGATAAAACTGTGATCATGTTGTTTCTCTATAGTATTCTAGTATGTGGGTACTCACGCACCTTTGTTGTCTCCGAAGGATATGTCAGTGGCCATCGGTGAGTGACCTTTTGAAGGGTGAAACCTAACCCGCCCAGCAAGGTTGATGCCCTTGGACTTCGCCTTGGCTATTGAATACAAAACCCATAGAGGCTTTCCGCCGCTATTGTGAAATCTTGAAACCGGAGAATGTTGGTCGTTTGACAATAGTAACAACGAGTAAGCTGAGAATCATAGTTAATGATTTTTACAAAGTTTATATTGAAACAGATTTTAATTAAAATTTAAGATATTCTATTTCTAATGTTTATATTCTTCTATATTTCTATATTCTATATTCTAATTAGCAAAACACGAAATTTCAATCCATTTTGTCAATTTTAAAATTAGTTTGCAATAAATAAACATATTAATGAAACACTGTATAACAATTTTACATTTTTGTGTTAATTTAGGATTATTTACAAAATAAACAACACCTGTAAACTGAGTCATTTCATTCATCGCATTGAGTCATTTGTAAGATGTACGATATGCATAAGTATAATAAGCTATTTGCTACAGAAATAATTATGTACCTTCCAAGTATGTCTTTCCGTACGTCTGTTTTGTATGTTATATATGATAAATCTTAATACAATTAGTCTAATAAATAATAATTAAAGATTACATCTTCAAGTATTATATATGATTCTTAGCCTCCTTTAGACATTAAGAGTGCTAGTACATGCGAAGATAGAACATAATTGTTAGAATCGAAATCTACACTTAAAAACATCATACATTTGTACGTTTTAAACTATAAAGATTACAATCAAATACAATGCGAATATTTCACCAGTAACAGACTTCATTAATAGAACTTTATGGCGACAGCGCACGAAATTCGCGGTTGATAAATTGCTCTTGGCGGAAGACGCAGAATTGAGCCAAGCAATTGCATCTATCTGTGTGTTCTTTTAAATTTATTTTGTAGATTTAAGCATTGTTTATACATTTTATAATCATCTAAGTAGTATTCTAGTCAAAGAGATTAAGTATAATTTGTCTTTATTGTTTTATATTTTAAATTATAATTTTCAGAATAGCCCTATTTTCAAAGACTTATTTAGTTAAGAAATAATCTAGTTAAATCAAGATATTCGAAAGTAATGTGACGTTGCTTGCAACGATATAAATTTTTATCATATTTAGTATCCATATCAGTTCTGATATTTATTATCTTTATATCGAAATACGATATAATTATGTAAAGGTCAATTCCGTATAGCAACAGGTTGGTTTCTCATTCATTTGTTTGATTTAAATGCGATTTTTAAAACATCTGATAATGTGGCAATGCCTTAAAATTTTAAATGCTAAATTGATTAGACAAATCTGTTGCGTCGTTACACACGTTACATAAGTAGGTGAATTAAATATACGACGACAATCCTGCATCGATTGTTCCCAATTAAAGCGTAATTAAAAAGTAATTAACAAAATGATATAAGCGTCAGACACATGTACTCGTACTCCAGAGTGTCTGCAAAGCAATAAGAAGATAATTGTCTTATTGTTAACCTAGTCTGTACTTTGTTAATTACTAGACCATAAATAAGCCAATCAAGATATAAGGAAGTATTGATACTTGTTAAATTACTTGTTATTTCATTTAAGTTGACTTGTTATTTCCAGAGTGCAAGTAATATGTTACTCATGGTGTTTATATTTTCATATATGAATAATTTCCTACAAAGTCTCTCTTTTATTTTATTTTTTAATTTGACGAATAACATGATGACTCTATTCGATGTTAAATTCCTTGTATGTCACATAAAGGACAAAAATAAGGTTAATGAAATATAATTCTCATGATATTTATTGTAATTATTAATTATTAAAATTATCTGCTAAAGAACTTGAATACTAGAAGTCTGATGAAAAAAATCGGTCCGGTAACTATTATTTATAAAACTTAATAATTACTTATCCTTATTAAATCACGTTTGGTTATCCATAATCATTATTATATTTCTATTAACTTAAGTTAGCTGTAATGTTACCTTTGACATTAAAACTTTTAATTCCTGTTGTTACATAACCGTCTAGTTCGTTAAACTCAGGCAGCCATTTTCCTCAGTAAGGTTTCCATTTTGATCACGCAGTGCACCGCGTGGTAACAGCGTTACGTATTGATGGCTTTGTGGATGGTTCACGTGGAAAAGGTTTTATAATATATGTAAATTAAATAAGTATAATAGAATTACTTAGTTAAATAATAGATTCACTCGTTCCGATAGATGAACTTTGATTTTTGATTCACTCGTTAGATGAAAAGTCCTGTACTACTAAAGCTTCTATGATCGAATTCGTCACTGTTTATAATCTGCAGTGATCACTAAACATCAGCAGTACATATTTTTATTTTTAAAAGTGGTTCGTCTTTATTTTTTTTTATTCATTGGTTCTGACATGAAAAGTTCTAAAGACGAAAACATATGTGATCGAATTCAGGAGTTCAGTGTATAAACTGACCACTAGACATCAGACTTACTTACTTACTTACTTTCTTATATTAGTTGAACTACGAATTAACATCTTCGACGCGAGTAGTTGACACTGTTGAGATGCGTTCGCTAATTTGTTTGATAAAGGACGTAATGCTAATAGTTAGTGCATTGGTCGTGATCGTCGTTAATCAACCAATCTACTTTGACAATATGCTCGTGTTATGGCGCGTGATAACCGTTCCATCTGTATTCCGTTGATTAAGCTCTAAACAGATATTAGTCAGTCACAGATTAGAATGTTGTGTGACGTGTCAAAATTTTGTCATTTTCTCTCCACCTATGTTATAAAGCTTGAAGAACACTTAATCATAAACGATTTGTATTGTTATCCTGCTTAGATTTTGTATTCAAAGGTAGCACAATATTTAGATTCTGAACGGGTGCTCAGATAGTAATCAAACTCGAGTAAAATGTTAATGGCTACCATGGTGGCCAACATAGTGACCAACACGTCGCCAAGAATGCATTAAGTTACTTAGTTTTGTATAAAGTTATTTCTATTCTTCTTTCGCATGTAAGTCGATGAATGGTGGAACCAATGGTAACACAGCAATTAAGAAATTTAAAACGTTGAATGGTTCAATCACATTTCTAATAGTCTGAAATTCCAATGTTTAAATCTTAATTTGGCGAGAACACGATCCGGAAAACTCGTTTGTTAAGTTTTTATGGCCAATTTAACAACGTGGGTCGCTGTAGATACGATAGCCAAACAAAGCGAGCTACAGTATGGAACAGGCCTGTAAGGAAATCTTATTGCGAGGTGCTAAAATTCAATTCTGTGTGACTTGTTCCGAGACAAAGCAAGGCCACAAGGTACTAAACGGTGCGACGAGCAAGATAATCATTTTGGATGAGAAAATTAACTTCAGTATTTTGATTGTACGTATTTTGTAATATATTATCCTTAATTATTATGCTATTGATTATCTTAAATTGATTCGCAGTAGTCTTTGTCGCAACTGCATACTTTAAATATGATATTAATTACTGAGAAAGATCGTACTCTATACCTGACTCATTAAGATCGAATGGAAACCGTTAAATCTGAGAATATGGTTTGGATGAAGCATTCGATAGCAGGATGTAATCCTTTCTGCGAAACGAAGACTTATTTCGTACAGTTAACTGGACTCATGAATGATTTCAAAAGGCTATAATCTGACCCTAATCTTTAAAAAAGATTGCGATAAAGTTAAAATATACTTAAACATTTTTATGCAAAGGTACAAGAATTTATTACCAGAGGTAAAAATAAGGTCTAGGAATATCAAAAGCCTTTCAAGGACCTAGCTATCGCACAGAACATGGCGGTGCCGCTGTTAGCATATATTAGACTATTTGTTCTAATTAATTCATGGCTCATAGCAGTATAGTTGGAAAAAAGCTTAGAGTACATGAATATTTTTCCTTAGAAAATACAATACAAGATAATCGCATGGAAAAAGGCGGCATGAGGTGATTAAGAGATAAATATTAAATGGATACGTTACTTGTCATTCTATGGTTTCGACCTTAACCTGGATTCTGGCATTTCAAATCTAGTTCCTGAAATTGTGGAATTCCAAACTTCTGTAATTTCTGGATTTCATTTAGGATTGTTAAACTAAAAAAATTAATATACTTTAGTCTCCGTAGAAATTTAGGTATAAGATGAAAACAATAACAATTTAAAGACGAAATGATTTCCTTCCGTTAAGACAATAGTGTACAGATTTCTTAGAAAAATCTACTCGTGGATATCTACGTAACTTACCGGAAAGTTAATTATTATTTGTCGTCATAGTGATTCTTATTAATAACACTAAGTGGTAATTATTATGAATAGACATACACAATTATGTACATTTTCTACTCATAAAATCGAAGCGTAAATCTTAGGTAACAAAATATGATATTTGAGAGTGGCTGAACCCGTTGTAGATCGATTATGACGGCACCACCATAACACCTGGTTCTACCCAAAACAGCAATGTTAAGCGCTCTTGTTATGTTCAAGGTTGTCTTCTGGAGTAGCAACTAGCAACGTATCTGTGGCAACCCTCAGGTAGGACTCTTCATCGGTGGTTGACAACATATACATGGGCGGCACTGACACTTAACATTATGTGGACTGAATGTTCCCTATCGTTATTAAATATAACAAAATTATATATGAGCCTCATAATAAACAACCCACACAAGTAACAATAATAACGGCCCACGTGGCGCTACTATAGTGATTATATCATGTAAATTTCCGGGTTCGATGCTCTATTCAGTTATTTAAACGATCTTAAAATTTCTGCTCTGAGTCTGGATTTTGTCTTTGTGCGTGTTTATTGCAACTAATCCAGGGAATCTTATTGTGATGGGAGTCTTAACAAATAGTTTAATATTAAGTTCTGGTCCGTGACGATCACCCATACTTGTTAAGAGTCACAAAGTATCCGCTGATATGATTTGAACAAATGATTTGGCAGATTCTGCTGTTTACTAAAGAAAGTTGGCACGCACTGTCATTTCATCGATTCTTGTTAACATGCACCTATATAAACAAGCGTTCTCTTTTGACCTACTATGTGCAATAATAATTTTATATTACCGAGCGTATATCTAATAAGATTGAGCTCAGGTAACATTCTTGGCATGCTTTCGTTGTTACTAAGTCCTTAGAATTCATAATTTGTATTCTAAGCGGACGTTGAAACTATAAGATTTTATTAGTAAATAGATTTTTAATAGTTTCCTTTCAAATCAGGAATGTTTGTTTCACTAAACGCTTGATTATAAATCTTGTTACATTCCAAGCACAAGAGTTATATAGCCTAGAGAATGCTCATTATGATATAGCAATACCAGTTAAGACAGAAATAAACCAAAATAAAACGAGATACAAAAATTTACAATTTGAAAAAGGTACTGATCTCATACGAAAGATTTATACGGTAGGGTTGGACCGGTAATAACCTATGAAAGAAACGGGAAAGGAAATAATAAATATCCTTACTACAATCTTAGAAAATACTATATCTAAAAGCATCTATGTCTAAAATTGGATATCTCTTGGCACGGCCGGGAAGGCTGTAAGACTTGACGTGGACCTGCCTTACTGGTTCCGAGGTCCAAAAATAGACGACCACTTCGCGAGTAACGGTGTGCACGGGCAGAAATACACGTACACATTTCTCTTATCTCTGACAACGTAATTTGCACCTTAAATGATTCTTTTACATCAGATTTTACAATATCATCAGCCAGTAAAAAGTGGATTGCTTAAGGAATTGCTGTTGAAGCTATAATCTTGTTCTGTAATTGTTACATCTTTGATTTAATTATAGAAGACAGGCGCGTCAATTATAAATGTGCAACTGCATTTACCTGTTATTCTTTTATTTTTAAATAACTATGGCTATTTTATATAATGCCATTATTAACATTGCAATATTATGAAATTTATTATAGTAATTAATCAATTGTGGTTATTTAAAATAGCAGGTTTTTAATTGTAATTTTCCCCTGAAGTTGCCACCTTAACCACAATAGCAGGTAACTAATAGAAAATTAATTACTCGATAAATTAATTTAATTAATCAATGGTTATGAAAGAGGTTGTATCGTAATTTGCTTTAAGAAGTACAATGCAGTTTTTAAGGAAAATGTAAATTATGTAGTCAGATTAGTGATTCCAAGAATTAATATTAACTTGATGGGTAGTTTGAAATTCCGTTTAATCAACATAATAACAGTTTGCTTGGTGACTGTGCCTACAATATGTGTCAAGCTCAAAGTAAACGGCTTCAATGAAGTTAATGCAGCAATATGTTAAATTGTTGGGCAATTTATAAAGTCAAACACGGCTAAAGTATTAAATTTTGATGTGGGTGTAACCATTCATTAACGTATTACGAAATTTTCAACGAAGATATTACGAAACAGGAAAATCGGTAAAAATTACCCCGGCCATCAATAATTTCGTCATTTTCTCGAAATTCAAGGGTGAGTCGAATCAACTTTATCATTTTACTTTAGCGGTGTAAATTAAGTCATCGTTATTCAAAAAACCTGAAAAGTTTTGTTGTAATCCAATCCCACCACTCCAATATTGGAATTCCAATACTGGATAGAACTAAATGATAGGATACTTGTTGTGTTTGTTATTGTTTATTTCAAAAGTTAAAAAATAATACATAAATATTTGATTCCTGCGATTATCCTTTTGTTGTATGACATTTGTATTTCCTAACAATGCTTGAATAATAATTTACTTAGACAGAAGACCTTACTATCAACAATATTCCTTGTATTATAAGATCACAAGTACCAATATAGGAATATATATTTTTTATTTTACTACATGAGATGCTGATACACTTTTATTTAAGGCCTACTAAAATACATATTTGAATAAACGAGGCCGTATTTTCAATACATATTATTAGCGATAAGTAAAGGGGACATCCCGCACTTGATTGCGAAATAGTATTCGACGAAGCAATTTGCAATATTTGCTCTCTTTCAAGAACTACCAACTAATATTCAAGAACAAGATGAACTTAAAATTTACATTTGAGGATAATAATAGCATCTTTCAAAGAATTTACTTCATAAGACGATTTGTATCCAGTACGTATCCTAGACTGATTTGATAGTATTATTTTTACACTTTCTACATTCATATTTAGTGACAGCTAAGCATAACGGGAAAACTGAATCTTATGAATGCGTCATACATTCGAAGACGGACATACATTCTATTAAGTTTTTTAATGCATTTCGGGATATCGAAATTCTTAACCAGATGTTAGCAAAATTACTTTTGCTTTTACTTTGGCAGGATATCGTCACCCTTGTGCAGTTGTTACCAATTGTCTCGATCTTCACATTTCCGTTGACTCCCTTTCACTTCTGACTCATATTCCATTGTTCCATTCGTACCATATGTCTCGTTGTATATGTTACTGGTACTAACATGGCTGGCTGAACACCCTTTTCTGGTCTGTTACGGCAAAAAGGGGTCTCTTGTCAGTTGAGTAACTGTCTTTATGTTTTTTAATGCTGAACATATATAATTAGGGTTTAATTTACGCTTTTATCAATTGAAAGCATTTCTGGGTCACAACACAAGTAGATCATTAAATTTATATTCACATAGTCTTAAATTAATTTTGCTCCGTTCTGTTTGTTTTCGTTATTCCCTGTTTTAAGTTTAACAATAACTATTGTTTACTTGTTACTTATCGTAGCACGAGTCCATAAATCTTCTCCATATCGTAGTAAAGTACGGGTACTTCTCTGGATTGTTTGCCTCTTTATGTCTATAATGTAACAGTATCTCAAAAGTGGAACGAACTTCCTTGTCCTCTGTTTATTTATGTTGGGTCAAGTTTTTTGATCTCATGCGAGTATCTTTATACCTCATTTGATAATTTTATTGTTATCAATAATTTATTAATGTAACTGGCGCACACTTGGAGCAACGTCACAATGTTTATCAATAAAAACGACTTATTTTTCATGTTGTGGTTTTATACGAAAGTAAAATTTCAAGTTCAAGTGTTTGTTTTTTCCGCCTACACAGATTGCAAAAGGATGAATATGCATACATAGTTTCCATCTACGATGCTGTTACAAACGAGTGGTTTACCTCTCAATAATTTCCTTACCAACTAACTATGTATAAGATCGTAAAACAAATTACGTAAAAGTTGTAATACACTGGCCACGATCCAAGAAGTAAATTTTTAAAATTCTAACCATGTCCTAGACGGATTAGCGCACTTTTATATGTATTCAGGCCATGTCCAATTACATGGCTGTTACATAAGCGTAGCGAGCTGATTGTGCAAGAATGTCATATGAGACCATTACAATCCTCTTTATAAAGATGCGTGCGAATGTGGTCATTGTAACTTATGGCTTGAGATTACAATGGCGTGGAATAAAACTAGGATAGTGACCAGACCTTCGAACGTAATTGTACATGCCATAAGCATGTACTCAAGTTACAGAGTATCTATTAAGGAATACTGTCAACGATAAGTATGAGAAACGTATATCATACACAATTATTCAGACATGATTAATAACTATAAACAGTGTACTTAACTATCATATCATCTGAAGTGAATTATGCATAATCGACATCCGTAGACCGTTGCGTCTGGTACTCCGCATCTATTATCATATAATGTTTGCAGATGTTCATAAAACAGCTAGAAAAAGAAGTGCAAACGAGTTGTATTCTACGTTGAATATCGCCTTTTCCAAATTACTCATTGCTTGGAACATAGTTCGCTATGTTATAGGTTTTTTTTTTTTATTTTCAGAGTTAAAATTTATTCGAAGACACCAATTCCACAGCATCGCCATTAAATAAATAAAAAGAGCAAAATTCTATTATGTTTACGGATGGCCTGAACGGGAGAACAAGCCCAAAATATTATGAATTCAATGACTCAAATAGACATGTTTACTATAATTTTATCATTATAGATAATATCAGACATGTATTCATGAATAATATTAAACATGGCTTGGCATATTTTTACACACAATTACTGTCACGATGGGTAATTTTTCCTCTTATCTGTAATCAATTTAATTTAATGACATAATAGATACGGGTGCTCTTGAGATGGCATCATTAGGTCTAATCACACTATCAACCTCATGGCGTCCTCGTGGGAACGGACGTCTGTAATGACCTAAATGAATGCTTCTGCAGCATCAACTTGGAGTGATACCATGTTTGATAGAGAATTCTTTGTAAAAACTTGTGTAGCCTTTGATTCCAATCGTTGTTCAGATTGCTAAATCTCAACTTCGCTTATTTTTTCCACACACGGCCAACAATTGGTACTTTAGTTGATCGAAGCTTTTAAAAACTATGTTCTGTTTGGAACGTTATGTGTCATAAGATATGATGCCGAATCATCATTTTCCATCAAGGAAAATCCCTGCCAAACAACGATCAGCAACAAGATAACATTCCCGTTTTCTTTAACCACGCGTCTTGTAGATGCAACGTTTATTTTTAGTTGACCTTAGATGACATAATGTAATTTTACTATTACACAACTTAAGGGCTTTGTTGTTTGTAGGCTTCTTTAATCAACGCAAAACGTCTATGTTGCTTTGGTTGTAAGTATTAGTTCTAAGATTTTGCTAGAATTCTCCCTACCGGTTGTTTTGATTTATTTCATTGTTGTCTAGCCCTTCAGTACATTTACGTTGAATGATAAACAAGAATTATCAGTAGCCACTAAAATCGCAATAATTCTTTTTATGTGGTCACAATTTGATGTTGTTTTAGTTCAGTCAATTGATGGCAACTAGTCTTCTATTGGTGTTTTCTAGAGAAAGCGAAGATTAGCACATTCGAAAATTGTATTCTTCTATGAAAAACTCATGCTTTCAAATTTACACTTTTCTTACTATTTTTGGGTTTGGGAATGGATGTAGATACAAAAGGCTTTGTGTACAACATAAGACGTCATTACTGAGAGTAGGATAGCAGGAGTGGCAGCAAACTAATAATGATGTGCTACCTGTAATAGCTTAAATTGCGGTAGCTTCGTCGTACCATTTCATTATTTTCTTTGATGCGGTTTTTCTTGATGATAACTCTTATGACATTACAATAAGGCGTAAGGGCAACAATGGACCAGTTAGTTGTAAGATAAGACGCGTCCTACATTACTCACACCTGTTGCAACAAACGCTTGTACCTACACAATGCAAGTTGCTATGCAGGGCATGGAAATAACCTGTACATTGTTACATGTAATTCAACAAATGAATACGTATGCATTGATATTTGTTGTTATTCTCCTTAAGTTAATTATTATTAGCCATAGGAAGATTATGTTTTTCAAGTCAATGAATAGGTATCTTGGCTTGATCAATTTTATAATGAGGTATTCATAGATTCTTCTCGTGTTGGTGTTTAATATTTAAGTTTGTCGTTTAAAGAAAAATCTTAGTTTACAAAATTGTACATGGGTTCAGGCGCCTAAAATATAAATTAATGGTCAAAATCATTTATTCGATTCCGTAATCAATATTGAGGTCAATATTTTATTAACGACCATTTACTCAAGAACGTCAATCACCAATATAACATGAAGTATGTTAATTAATTTTATAAAGTGTTGATGATGCGAATATTCTTTAACAAACTGCGTACAATTTTACTATATCATCCCAAATTTTAATGTCAACTGTAATGCGATGACCTCAAGTTACGTTCTCGTATAAGAGCAAATTAAATTACAGTTTTTGCGAGTATGATGTCACGTTTTAACATTTTGGCGTCAATCAATAACTAATACAGACAGTAAACAGCCGAAGTTTTAAACTGATCGTGTAGTGATCATATTTCTTGGAAATCTTTGAGACAATTTACTTATTTATCTTGTTTAATTGATAAATGACTAACTGATTTATCTTCTTTTTCAGGTATGTGAAAATCTGCTGAAAAATACGTAAGAATTAAGTAAAGGACACAAAGTCGATGAGCTATCTTGGTATGTATCAGACTCATGTTATTTTTGGAGTTTACGGTTGTCTATGTGTATTCGTAAATTTAGGGGGACCGATTGGGCTTCTAAATTACATAAAAGCAATGTTTAAAATGCGTACCTACTTGAATCACTTTAGAATACTCTAAAAGTCATTTAGAGAAAGTAGTGTTTATCTGACATATGAAAAAATCATCGTACGCTCACTACGCTTTACATCGCTGGTTTATATCAGAACTGACCTTCTACTTTCTTTTTTGGTAGGTAATCTAACTATTCAAATATTAAATATCAAGATATGACTCAGTAAGGCTTAACACTTGAGTCCGTTAGAGAAATCATGTGAGCGAAAACTTTCGTTAAATTTGAACTACTTCAAACTGTTATCTGAGAAATGTTACACGCACTTATTGCAATGTAAGTTGTTACTCTATTAGATAAAAAGTCCACCTAGGTCTCATTCTCAAATAAATCTATTCAACATACCTTTTTTGACTGTTTTTATACATTAATATGTATAAAAACAGTCAAAAAAGGTTTTTTATAACGGTATGAACTTTATTATGCTGTTAATTAAATCAAATTAATTGTATAAATTGAAGGTGTTGCTGAGCAACGTAGCTAGGGTCTTAAGCGCCTTAACAAGGTTTGAATTTGGCCCCCCTCGTTTTTCTAGACGACCTTTTCTTTCATGACGACCGTTCTACGACTCACAAATTTTTTACTTTATAAGTTTCTTACAGGATCGGCAAGATGTGCACTGCAAAATGCCGTCAGGGGAACTGGCACATTCCCTTGACGGCAAACTTCCCTTTCCTTCTCTAATCTTTGCGTTACGGGACAAATCAGACCGGTCTAGTACTGGTAGTGGTACCTCACCGACATCTATACAAATAAATAAAATTGAAGTGTCTGTTTGTGATTTCAAAATAATTTTTTTTTACTCAATGCATATGAAA
>DWPV01000131.1:0-39132 GCA_018251915.1 Urbanus proteus proteus
CGTAAATCGCGTCAACATTAAAGAGTGAAACGTATCGTTACTGACAGTGTCACCCGCACCATGCTACAGCGCAAATACTATAGGTTGTAATAATTTACAACACAAATTGACGCTCTGTTTTCGCCTGTTCTTTATTGAATTACATTTGAATGAGTTGATTAATGACTGCGCTCTGATCGCTCGAATCCCAATCATCATGTCGTTGGCTACATTTCTACCAGACCCTCGTCTACGTTTGTCTGAAATGAATAAAACATTTTTTATTTGCTCAAACTGCACAGACAAGATAGAGGCTCAAGTTTTCGGAGATGAAGAAAATTTGAAAAGAGATAACAAGTTTGATTGCACAGAAGCAGTTGTTAGAGTGAGTAGCTACGCGCCTTTGTTCACAGATTCAGAGGATGTCGAATAGTTTAGCAAACTTCTAAGAAGAATTTTTATGTTTTCAAATGCATAATTAAAACTACATAGGTAAAAAGATACAAACTGTATTGAATGACCGTTTTTGGTATTACCTACTGTATAGAATGATAAATAAAAGTTAATTACAGTAAAGATTCATTCAAAACGATTTAACATTATAGTGATATTATTTTATACACTACGACGGTTTAATATTTTCTAACATTCACCACTCTTTGTTTATAGCACTTTTTTGTATTGCTTGTGGAATATCACTAACAATTTCCAATAGAATATATTTCAAATGCTATACTCGCCGGACACATACAAAAAAGTGGAAAACACGCCACAATAAAATCTTTTTTTTGCAAAACGAGGACACGTATCCTATCCACCACGTGTCATGTTATCGTGCAGGCTATGTACGCGCGTATTTTACATTCCCGCGTACAAAACAGTGCAAAAATCTAAACATTTTTGTATATCATAGAATTTATCTACGATGTGAGACTATCAAAAAATAAACAGAGGAGGCACTAAAGGACAACAGTATTTTTTTAAGTACTCGAGCATATAACGTAGGTATTTACTTCTTGTTGTTAAATTGTAAATCAACCTATTTGAAATAAAAAATCCACGTACATATTTGGAAATTTTACTTGCCAAAAATTAATGTTAAAGTAGTGGTAAATTTCAGTCTGACCTGCTAGATATCCGGGTATTAATAGCGGGCCTTTGTTAAATTTTTGTAGTGTGGATTAAATATTTAAAAAATGCTTATTACATCGCCGAAGTGTAGCACATTTTTTTTCAAAGTAGTCGAAGTAATAATGGGAATTTAAACGGATTTATCATGTATATAACTCTATTTCTAGTAGGTACATACCCATTACGGACGATTAGCAGTAACGATAAATGGAGTCTCTTACCTGAAACAAAAATAAATATCACGTTATTGCAAGCATTTATTTTATTTTTTCATTACACAAAAGTCGGATAAAAATGCAAAAAATATGAACAGTCAAATTGGTAACGGGAACGAAATATGTTATGCGCAATAAAATCCTTATAAGAAAGACACATTCCGTAATAAATTAGGCCTATCCATTATTGCAGAGAAAATTTATATTCCTATAATAATCTCTTGTTCGCAGATAGGCGAAATTATTTGACGCATTCCTGAAACTAATATCCTATCGAGATATCTTTCAATCGGGCACTTTGCCAAAATATACGTAGGTATTCAATATTAACGGGTATAATCGACGTCGGTCACCCGTTTTATGTAACGTACCAATAATTTGATATTGGCGTACTTAAATCCTAAGGTGACGTTAAAAGCTCGTAAAATAAATTTGGATAGTTTATGTGACAATCATATGGAAATGCATTTTAAAATTACTGTCAATGCAAATTTATTCAAAATTTTAAAAGTAGGTACTAAAATTTTTAGACTACGCTTAAGGCGTTGTTACACACGCGATACGCTCGCTGAGAGCACGTTACGTGTCGCTGGAGAAACTCATAATATGCAAATTTCGAGCATCAAAAAACCCTAATTTTGATACTTGAAACATAGCTGCTAAACATCTAAGCTAACAGCTTTTAAGAGTAAATAATTTAAACGTATAATTATATTTCCTGCCAAAGCTGAAAGTTCATTGCGAGCCTTGGTAAATTAAGAATAAACTTGAAAGGACTATTATTTTCCTCTTAAAGTAGACTGAGAAAGAAGCAGAAAGTTAATATTTGTACTATATTATATACATTTTATGACAGGAGTACAAAAGGTAGTCACTAGCTTACAGTCTGAAGATAATTGACTATTACAAAGTACAGGGTTATATTCAAAGACGCCTGTATACAAAAACATGATAAGTTAACGTTATGATTCAGCTAAAATAACGTTAACGATCGCTTTGATTGAAATAAGAAGATAGAATAAAAAGGTATAACCATTTTAGGTCACAAAAAGAAAAACAAAAATAAAGCATTCTCATTTCACTTACACCCCTCCCATATTTTACGGTCACCGCAGTGGGCGATATTTTAATAAAGAAGTACGAGTGTACCACAATTACCATCTGAATGAGGTAAATGTAATATAACGTCGCTATGTCAAAAAGAGAGGCGGAAAAGATACCGTAAACATTTTCATGCTGTTATTACTTTATTTATGAGTGATTTAACGTTATGATAAACACGAATAGGAACGAAGGCCACTCTCTGGATTCTTTATTTTGTGTTAATGTATATAAATGTAAAGAAAACTTAAACTTATTTGAAACTTAAACGATTATATTTATCTCTGAAGTCTATGATAAAAGATTTGTAGTAGATAGAAAACAAACATGTATCCCTTCAAATTTGATTCTAAGTGGACCTTTCATGTTAAACTAATCTCCGATTAACAAATTGAAATTTATGAACCTTAATAATTACGTTAACGAACTTTAACGAACACTTACAATAGGAACTTAAATAGTATAGCATACTTTATAAACTTAGTTGAATACTATAGTTAAGTAAATTCTACACGTAATTAGTTAAGTATTATGAAGTACATGATTCTAATTTTTAATTAACTTTTTATTATTAAGCTTAACATCTATTTACTTTTAAATCCCTATAAATAAGGATAGCCATTTCTCGTATCAAAGATATATTTTTATTGGCCTTATTTTACGGCGAGTGTGAAATCTTTCATGCTACAAATCCTCGACATAACGGGGGACACCCAGCTTTCATCCAGAACATTAAACAAGGTGTCAACGGGTAAACTGCGGGTGGGAAGACATATTACTTGTATGAAACGTGGTTACGGTTACATTGTAGCTTCGAACAGTTACGTATAAATCTTCTGGATAACTCGGCAGACTTTGTTCTGCCCATTCCGGTATGTCATACCTTGAGTGTGGGTTATTCATGGCTAAAGTGGGCTACGTCTACTACGGTAAGTTACGCTATCTTTGTGTGTACATATACTGACGAATCCGATAATTCATGAGTGAAAAAGTATCAAACGTCCATTCATGTTCACACACGTTCATAATTTTAAGCAAAAAGTATGTTCTTTTGTCTGGTTTGAGATTTTGAAAATGTATGTTGCGATTTAATTTTAAGTATTATGTACCTCCCTATATTGAGCCCACGGCATCATTGTGTGGCAAACGTGTCACAACTATTTTAGTAATTACCTGGTAATATAGTTATGCTTGTAAAATGAAAATGACTTGTATTATTCTTACATCAATTGTTATCATAGGTTAACCTAATATTTATAGGCCCAATATTTTTAATTAATAGATAGTTTGATTATCCAAATTGTGCTGAGGGTTAAGCAAACTATGAAGAATTCAACCAGACCTTGCAAATGGAATACTCATTCAACATAATCTAAACAGCACCACCTACACGAATACTACACGAACTCTTCATAGAGCTACAGTGCCAGTTTCAGTCGAGCAAAAAATTTAAGGTTTGCTTCAGAGCCAGCCACTAACGCCATCTAGCGAACTGAAACTACAACATGTACGGAAGATGGTATAACGTTTTCAGTCAGCGCCATCTATCGGGTGGAGCATAAATCTGTTCCACTCCGTACATAGCTGTATACGTGAAAATTGTGAGGGCAGCACTTTACAAAGCTCTCTTGCATTAATTTTGAGAAAACATAAAAGATGGCGTTGTTGTGTAGAGTTTTTCACATTATTGTAATTTAGGTAGCTCGAAAAACAGAGTAGCGGTATGATATTTTTAATCGTACCCTATTTAATAAAAATACCCTTTCCTCTTCATTTATTTAAGCATTTATTAATTGTTACCTATATTGCTTACGGAAAATTGTTTTTATTATTAGTGTATGTAGTAAATAAATAAATAATGCCTTCACAACGATACCTACGAGTATATCTAAAATATAGTTATATTTAGAACCTTTAGTTTGGGATATTTGATATAATTTACCATATTTTAAATATAAAACACAAAAATAAAACGGTTACGCGAAGTTCAATTAATATCTAACAATTTAACACAATTCGTACGAGATTACTTTACATAGGAGTGTAAATAAGCTATAAGAACTAATATAACCACGGATAGTAACTAGAAACCGCAGAAAAACATTAAACCTTTACGTAATACCTATTATCTACATTCAAAACATGAAATAAAAGATAACGCTTGGTAACGACACTGGTTGTTAAGAATATACTCGTAATGGTATGTTTCGTTGCCAAGATATGAATTATTTTATCTTTTCTTTGAATTCAGATATTTTTTGTCCGAAAACAACTACCTACTCTTTTAGTATGATAATATTTTAGCATACTACTTTTTAAGAAAATATTACAATTATTATGTTCCTACTGAATATCATTTCGTTATAAAATAGAGCTAGGTAGCAAATAAGCGTGTAATTTTGATGGTAAATGACCACTGCTGCCACGTGGTTAGATATTATTAACTTACATGTACGGTTGAAAGTCTTGTGTAAAAGTGTTAGGACAAAGGGACGCCTCTATGTAAGAATATCTGCTTTACCTCACCCTTAAACGAAAACACGAAAACTACACTACTGTAAGTTAGCGATGATGCCACTCCAGCAAAGATTACTACCACCTTCCACAGTTATGACTTATCTGATTCTGAGTTAAGAAACCTACATACATTTGTATACAAATAAATAAAATAAAATTGAAGTGTCTGTTTATGATATTAAATAACAACTTTTTACTCAATGCATAGGTATAAAAGTATACACGATACTAATAACAAAAACGCATTTTTTTGTCTGAGTCTGTTTGGGTTCTAAACGAAAGATAGCTGAAGATCTAAGGCGTAAGATAGGCTACTTTAAGTTTTGAAAAAAAAAAACATTAGTAAAGCGTTCCAAGCGCACGCGGGAGAGCGGGATTTCAATTATGTGAAAATATGTATATTTTTACTTTTTAAACGCGGGTGAAACCGCGGGGATCAGCTAGTCTTGGCTAAAAACATACTTCTCTCATGTACCTGCAATTAGAGTTCAAGAGTGCTTACAACAAAAATAATGAGGCACGATAAAGAAATACGAGAACAATAAATAGAAAAAGTCTTTTAGTGAAATTCCAAGAGGCAATATGTGTATGTACACTTATCAAAGGTTCTGAATTTTAATAGTATGTTATGAGGGATCGAACACAATTGTTTGTACTGTATCTGAAATACCAAAAGGTCGACTTTATGATAAATAGATACGTGCGATACATTTTTCAAAGCCAATGGTAAAGCTGTATTAAACCTACTGAGAAAGGACTTCATAATATTTAAGATCTAAAAATATAACCCTCTGAATCCTAAGTCCAGCATTGCTTCGGAATTTTCTGGGAAATTAATACTGATGTATTAGTATAAAATATAGAAATAAAATAGGTAGAACGTTATGAGGCTGCTTCTTGCTTTACTTTTATTTTAAACTGCAAAAGTTCTAGTTTTATACACATATACACATTACTATGTTATAATATAGTCTTACTAGCAGTTTTGTATTATCCAACCATCAGCCTTTTGAAGTCCACTGCTGGTCATAGACCCTAGTGTAATCAAATACACCACTTTAATGCAAACTCTGATAGGTTCCATAATTCACCAAGTAGGTAAGTAAAATGGTAGGCATACATATTATAAGAAATTAATTTCATACGGCCCAGATTAAGATCACAATAGGTTTATCCTCGGTCGGAGCTGCGTGTATGTATAAAACTACAGGAGCTTATAATTTCGTGTCGGAAACGACGAAGATAATTATCAGACAGGCTGATGTAGTAGTACGCATGTTCTCACGCGAGTTCGAGTTTCTTGTATTTCTGTTTCTAATTAAAGATACGAATTAAAAGTACCTACTCAAGGAAATTATTCTACTACAAAATACCATTGTTTATAATAATATTTGTCTGCACATTGGATGATAAAACATGGAATCATGATAATAAACAGTTATTAGAATATTGACAAAGTATTTAAATATTCAAATGTCCACTAATACTTGTTTAATATCATAAATTTACATTATTTATTAGCTGTTATCATTTGGCAAACAAACAATCATAATATTTTAATTATTTGTTTGCATACGTTGAATAAAATATATACCTATGTTTGTGTTTACACATATAGTCTCAGAAACATGTACACTCAGTAATTGGTTATACTAGTACAAGTAATTTATCACTAAGGATTCTTCTGTTATAACATACTGGAAGTGGCTTTTTGTGATCATTATATACAAATTCATCATATAACGATGTTGATTTCTCGTAAACGGTATTAACGATACTGATAGCTTTAAGTATTCCAGTAATAATTTTGTCACGCTAATTAATCGTAACTATACAATGTCAAAGTACCAACATGACATTACTGTAATAACATATGATTATTACAATATAATATTAGCTACGAAATAATAACGATGCTACTAAATAAATTTCATACCTTAACTCAATTAAACAAAATAATAAAAAAAACTATTAATATTTTCTATATTACTTTGTAATCTTGACAAAGTCAAAGTTGACAAAGTTTCAATATTCAATATCCAAATTCCACACGGTTTCTTTTTTTAATTCCTTACATTTTGCCGTTTTAACTTGTCCTTGGCTGAGCGTATATAGGTATGCCAAAGCCATAAAAAAATGTTTAATATTTTACCAGTTTAAAGTCATAATTATTATCAAACAATCCAAACAATGTATTAATACAAAACAGTTATTTTTAAATCATTTCTACGAAACTAGATTGGATAATATATATCTGAAAATACTTAAATCAAATGAAAAGTTAATCCGTAATCACTTGCCTGACTGATTTTCAAATCGGTTTAACATGACAGTCGCAATTGGAAAGCTCTGTGTATAAAATAAATTTACACAGACAAAAATATATAAATTAAAAACTATTGTTAATTTACTTTTGATTAAAATGTAGCGTAATAAACCATTAATTTGAGTATCAAATTTCCTACGCGGCTTCTTTCATAAAGAAACACCTTACGAAGAGGGAGTAGGTAAATCTTTTTCTTTCAAAAATTTAAACAATCTACTTTATAAATAAAGGTACGGAATTTTTCCTGTTTACAATTTGGAGGTTTTTGAGATTATTTTTGTAAACAACAAGTTAACGGAAACTTTAAACGTGATTTTGACACGTTAATTAATTTGAAACTTTACATACTTATTAAGGACCGATGAATGCAATAATGTGTAAAAAATCGGTCACATGAGCGACACATGGAGAGTAACGTACCACTTAATGTTTATTGGCATAAGAAGGGCGCTAGATACGTACGAATTGGTATATTTTAGATACATACCTTCCTTTGAGATATTTTTTAAGATGTCTTAGATATGCAGGAATCCTCCACACATTTTTGTCACACAGTTGTATTTTTCACAAAAGCATATTTTTTAGTTTAATGTATTTTTTAGTCTTTTTGGGTTTATTTTTGGTTTGAGACTTGTTAGTTTTTGGTTTAAGACCGGGAATGGGAATAACCGGATTATTCATGGCATGGCGCACGCAGCACTGGACCGGACAGGCGCATTTGCGGTCGCGTGTCTGCACATCGGTAATTATATTCAAATTTACTGTAAACCATATACCTGTAGCGTTAAATACTACTTTGATTACTAATAATTAATTTACACAGGTGTTGAACTTTATACAGGAATTTACATAGGGTTGGATGACTAAAGATAACAATTCTATCCTAATTCAGAAAGGTAGCGACGCTTCTCAACAAATACCGACAGAGCTGTGACTTTATCTTGACGATATCGAATGATGACACGTAATTTTTAACACCCCTTTGACAAGACACTCGTGACTACAACGAAGGAAACTGAGTTGCAGTAAAGTTTAATATTTTCTGCTCAACAAAGTATTATCGACACTATCTACATGTTTTAGAATCTTTGAAGAATTTTCTCAAATAGTGCAAAATTATGAATAATAACTTTGACTTAACCATTTCGTTAAAACCTATACAAAGTTGCATTGAGAATTCGTAATCAGTTGCCGAGTGAACAGTTTCATGACGGGAATAAAATTTATCCCTTAACGCCTCTAATTATTTACGACTTGTCTCTACTTGAAGTTTTACATAAAGCGACTCGTGAAGATTATCTTTAAGTAGAACACTACTACGGTAATACTGATTTTACATACATCCAAGAGGGAATTGACTTTTTAATGTGGCTTATAAAAGTGTATAGATACAAGATAAAGGTGGAAGAGCCTTTTGTAGTTCAACTCCGGCGGCACCACCGTCACACCTATTTCTGCCTAATAACAGCAGTGTAGCGCTGCTGTGTTCTGGTTTGAAGGATTTGGTGAGGGAGACATACTTATCCGAATCTGTGGCCGACCTCAGGTAGGCCTGTGATCTTAACTGGGGTTGATTACAGATCCGACGGCAGTATCCGCTTACCATCAAATGGATTGCATGCTTGTTTGCTACATCCATACTATATAAAAAAGATAAGTAAAAAATGGTAAGATGGTTAAGTTATTCGGATGATACTCTATATAAGTCGCTCAAGAAAGTAGCTGAGTACAAAGGAGCGCATCAAGATTCCGCTTGCGAGTGGACGTCGTGGCAGGGTGGCATCCCTTATTAAATATCGCATTATGTTCGAGCCAGCAGACGACCCGACTACGACGTACATGTCGGAGTCGACGATGATATTAATAACATATTCGCCACTCTCAGAATATCATAGCTACTCCTTTCAGAACTCTATATACAATGCTGATACAAATATGTATAGAATCAGTATTTTTAGTGCTTTTAGTTTCATAGCTACCCAGTTTTAAACACTGGAACACGGCAATAGATGTAGGGGTGGTTGTGTAGAATAAAAAACTTACAAATGGGAACAGATTAACTTGTGACTACGCAACGTAAATAGTGGTTATATGTAGATAGGTGGTGGTGGAGATATAGCATACACGTAATAATAACGCATATACGTAATAACATACGATCTGTTTAAGTAATCAACATTCAAAATGTTAAACGTAGTAGCAGCAATAATGTTAAACGTTCACAAACTAAATACAACTGTGAGTCAATACGACCGCGACATAATTCAAAAACTTTGAAACTCTCGAATCACGACAAACTCATATCATTATGCATTTCGACTAATTTACCTTGGCCCCGGTATCCTATTTCGTGTTTGAAGTTCACATGTGCGCTTATAGTAAGGCGCAACAATGCCGGAACTTTTCCCGGAGTATAAATTATGCATAAAAGCAGGTGAATATATTTCGCGCAGACTCTTGAGGAAAAAAATGACGTCTGAAGTTTACTCTGGCGTTCGCCGCTTAATGAAAGCTAGTGTATGGTTTCAAAAAAGTTTAAAAGCCAGTCTCAGGTAGCGCGGGTCGAGGGCGCCTCATAGCCTCTTGACCCACCGTGCGACGTCGTCACTACGGATTGTGCTTTGATACTGCTATATAGGAGCAGAGACGGACCAATCGTATAATTTTCAACCAAACGAGCATATAGTCCACTTGATGCTGAGTGGTAAGTGACCACTCAACCTCAAATGGACTTCAATAAGGAATGCATGCGGTCCACTTAATAGTAAGTGGCCACTGCCTCAGGTATCTGTAACCAAACCTAAGTAATATTTGAATCATCCCTGACGTAGACCATAGATGCGTTTCATGCCCTGAAGACTGAGTTGAATCTGCGCTCAATACTGCTGTTATTAAGCAGAAATAAATAGTGATGCTACTGGTCGTTGTGCCATACATGTGTAAAGGAATCCGGTTTTAATCTCAAACCACTATATTTTAATAATGATGTAGTTTAGGTATGTACTTCAGGCATCTAAAACGGATTCAATCACATCGTAAGCCTACGATTTGGGTACCTAAAATGTGTTTTTTTCTCGTTTTTATCAAGTATCTTACAGAAGGTTTACAGCTGCACCTATCAACAATTCGTACACGTACACTTAAATTGTTTTCTCTCCGTCTTCTGTCACGTTATCTACTACCAAGAGTGACATATAATCCGGAAATTTGTCGACTGCTCCACTACGGGACGTATTTTGAAGTAAGCGTGACCTCACTTTCTCTTAATATTTAGGTCGAATTGCATATGTACGAGACAAACAGGTGATTAAAATTTAAAGCTTTTGAACAGATGGTTTCGTTGTAAGCGATGAGTTTGTAGTGGTATGAAACTCGACCTCACTATCTGGGGGCACGAGGTTCGAATCCCATGGACTCACCTCTGACTTTAGAAAATCGCGTTATTAAAAAAATACTTGCTTCAGCGGTTATGAAAAACATCTCAAGAAAACACAAACACAGTTCTCCAAGAAAAAATCTCATAGTTGTATAAAAGCCGAGAGTCCATTTTTTACCGATAACAGCATCGTGGACAATGACTCAATAACCCTCTCACTCTGAGTGGAGACTTGTGCCCATCATCTTCCTATAGTAATGGGTTAACGGATATATAACGAATATATCGATTAAAAGTCATTGAAAAACTTGTAAATTCATAACCCACACTAATCTACGTTATCTTATCGTACCACGCACACAGACGAGAAAATAAAAACGTAAGAAAAATATCTTAAGTAATACTTTAGATCTGCGATTTTATTCATTAAAGAGCAATGTAATCCTACTTTACATTATCTTGATTGTATTTGAATAATGGCTTAAGCCTTGCACTGACCGAGATCAGTATTGCAACATTTAGAATAATGGAAATCTAAACTTTAGATATATTTATATTTTCTAAATGCGATTAATTCTAATGTCCACTTTTATTAAAAGTTACGACGTGCAAATGTAAATTACATTCTAAAATACATATTGCACATGTTCCGGAAAGTTATAATAGAATCCCGAGAGTAATTAGCATATTTAAACCGATCATCCTACATACAAATGCACTATTCGCAGAAGCTGCTCTGACCATGTTGTGTTATGATAATTTCAAAACGTGTTTTGCTGCTAGTTTTTGCAACTAAAAAGTACTGGACTTACATCTTATTTTATAAACAAGCAATTTCTTCGTGTATGTAATGTGTGTATAAATTGAACATAACAAAATCACGAAAGATGGGTATTTTCAAAATGATATAGGTTAAACGTAGGTACGAAACACTAAATACTACTACTACAGTAGGTACGAAACTAAATACTCCGACAACGAAATAGAATAAGATAATGTCATTACGCATGTAGGTACCCGAAGTAAGTAATTAATTATTCATAAGTCGGTTGAAAACTAAGTTGGATAACCTCATCTTCGGTAATATCTCGGCCTTACTACACTCTTCAAGCGTGAACACAACAGCATCACGCCACTGTGAAAAAGCAGAAATAAATAACGTGTATAGATATTTTGGTCATAACAGAACTGTAACAAACATTAATCATAATATAGCTGTTGTATTGTTATTTAGTAACTTTGCGAAATTGTACAAAAATCGAATTAAATTTGTTCTAACGGTGGTTCGTCTCTTGCGACCACAACGAAGCGCAGATATTAATTATCCGCCAAAGTTAATAATTAACTTTAAAGTTCAGTGGCGCTGAGTTTGGCACCTCATTTCACGCTACTGTATGATACAAAACAGTTATCATTATCTAATGGGCCATATAGATCACATTAGCACAGATTAATTGAATGACACGCGGTGAATGTAATTTTATTGCTACGACGAATAGAACGTTCCATTTGTCCCGCTGTTCGATTAATTATTCGTTCAAATACAAATGCGCAAAAACTTCTACTCAATAACGCAACGATTTTATATGTATACTTATACAAGTGAATTGATTCTCAATTAATACAGTTTGGAACAAACGAGAGTAATACCTACTCTTATATTAATTAAATACTGTTTACCTCTTCAATTACATGTAATTATGAAAAATATACCTACGGGTATCATAATACGATATACAAATATATGTTAATTGTATGAAAGGTGCATTTCATGCATACAGTTAATAATTCCATATAGTACCTAACGACTAAGCGTTGCAAGTGCTGCATAGCCGCAAATATTCGGGGCACTTCGTCAGTAACCATATCTTGATTGGCTTATATTACGCAAATCCTTGGTGTAGTCTATAATATGGAGTTTAAATTTTCTCTTACATGAGAAAATTCAATGCCTATACGAATGCTTTTTAGAGCTTTCCGAATTAATCTTCCTCTAATCCTCAGTATTCCCTAAATCTCTATTAAAGCTTTACAATTTAAATTTAGAGAGCATCTTTAACAATGAAAATGGAGGTATTTAGAGTAATAGTCGAGATTAACACGTAGTAATATGAGTGGTTATTACCTACGCGAATGTAAAACGTTGTTAGAAATTCGTATTAGCAACGTTTATACTAAAATTTAGGTATCTACATTTAGTGTCGTCAAAATGGACGTCAAAATTGGTAAGTGCTCTGAAAACCTGGATCTTAATAAAAACAATGCTTAATGGCATTTAAAAAGTACTTATTATCTAGTATTTTTACACATAACATTTTTAATAGCCTATAAATACCTCATACCGGCATCTTTAAGATTACCTACATTTAAGATATTAACTATACCTATGAATTAAACGCTATATGTACCTACCTTGTTTATATAATTGCTTGAGAGTCAACTAGTTGAAACATCAAGATTTACGCGTTGTTAAACACAGGTAATAGAAGCTACAATAATCATCAAACCTGTAAACCTAGTCAGTTGGAAACTAACCGCTATTCCAGTTATTGGTTGCTGGAAATCGATGAAAATGGTATTTGCATTTCATTGAAGCCTAAATAATTTGTACAAATGAATACAATGAATATCTGTCTGTATTTCCAAAATAACTGTGTATGTTTACTTCGCATATATGTTTATTGCATAACATAGTGTTAATAAAAGCATTAAATTCTGGTATCAATTTTCACCCTTACGGTAAAAACAGGAGAAGCTGATTTTTTATTAAATTCAATGAAGTCCCTTAAATAAAGTCCTTTATGAAGCAAAGGAAAGGACGGAACAGCGTAAAATACAAGAAGCGTAAAATTAGATTATTAGAAAGGGAAAAGATAAATAATATAACAGGGGCTATCTCTATATAATACTAAATAGTATGTATATTAATATGGAATTATGGAATGCCTTAAGGATTCAGCAGATTTCTAAGTCTAGGAACTCAAGACATTTGGCACACTGTTGATGTAATATTCAGAGTATGCCTACTACTATTAAAGTTACTAATACTATTAAAGTTATACATACCTACATACAGTAAAACTGTCATAGTAGCAAGCGCTCAGCTGAACTGAATTTAGACAAGCCGTATAATACGGCACGCTTAAAACTTTATGAATATGAGATACACTTAATGGATTTGAAATTCAAATAGTGAGGAATACTATTCAAGTAATTTTATATATTTTAAGTACGTATTTAAAAATATGTTCATATTTTAAAATTTGAGTAGCTAACAGAGATATATGATTATCACAAATATGTAAAGAACAGTATTACAATGACAATAAAGGTGGTCAAACTAAGCTTATAAAAAGAAAGAAAAAAAAAGATCACGAACAGAAGAATTATATCTAATCGTGACCAATTCAAATCATCTATTCGTAGAAACTTTTCGTTTGCAGATAATAAACTACCAACTGATCGGAACTCACCTGAACACAATTGTTACTTTCACATACAAGAAAAAGTTTTGGGACATACTTAAAGTTCATTCTATTACAGTTTTCGCGAAAGTATCTATTGAATTTGAAAGATGGTAAGTACTTAACCACTTCAAGCGGAAACATATTGTATCCTTATAGGCACGGTATGTTACTTTTCCTGTAGGTAAGTACCGTTTCCGTTTTATTGTGAAATAGCGCGTAAAATTTATGCAAATATATGTATATATAATTTTTCGAAGCAAAAGCAAAATACTTATTTTTAATTCCCAAATAGAAAGCATTATATATATGTTCTATACCTACGCATACTTCATGTACCTGTATATAGATATTATGTATAAATACGTAGGTATTATTTACGGACTAATCTTAATTTTTTTTCGATTGGTTTTAACGAAATATTGCAATCTGTATAAATAACGGATAGAAAATATAAGGGATTCCTCCGTAAGAAATTTGAAGCGGTTATTTAAAATACCTCTGGGATATATGATATGGGTAGAGGAAATAAGCGTGATTGGAAACCTTTTAATAACTGTTAACTGGTATAAACATCATTTAATAAAGATTTTAGGAAAAATCTTCGTTTAAATTGTAAATTTTAACGGAATTATTAGAAATAAATGGAGTTAATTGGTCGGAATTTATAACAGTACACACCGCACCTACCGCAAACGTAAGATACGAGTATTTAACCAAATAACGAACAATTAGAATTTGCCGATCGTTGTCACAGCGAATTATCTACGTGTCACTACGATTGTTATTGAAGCAAATATAAACACATTTATGTGCGACTATTGTTGCGAATCCATCGATAACAATTACTACGAAAACATGGCCATTAGAAACCACATCAGTTCCCGAATCACCGAAGTGTTATCTGTCGCGCTGTTATTTGTATATCGTTTGTTTCACTTATTTTTTCCACGCATCCGAATAAAGGCTGCTTCATGACGCATACATGAATATATTGGCCACTGGACAAAACCTCAATATATTATGTTGTGACTGAATCTTATTTGTGTCGAAAACTTAAACTGCTTTTGTTCTTGACTATTATGGGTACTGTAGCATTAATTAATCATTGAATACCCGCAGCTGCTACTGAAAGAATTTTATGGCTTCTTGTCTCATTCATAATAAAGAAAATAACTACAACATTAGCGTACATCCTGGGAAACGTCGCTTCCCTAATGGCTTTGTGGCAGGATTGTAAAATATTAAAAATGAAAATCAAATTTGAAGTCGTTTTAAAAAATACCGTGGAAGCGAGCAGCTTGCGCTAACAGCCCAGGAAGCGACTAAAAAGCGTAATGTTCTTACTGGGGAATTAAACATAAATATAGTGGGGAACATAAGCGGGTGCGACCATTTGTAAAGTGTGCGCAACAGACGACGCATTAGGAAGATTAAAACTTGTAAAAGCAAAGGAACTGCTTTAGTTGTCGGTCGGTAGTGACTGCGCTAGTTGCCAGCTCGCTCGCGGGACGGGTGGAGATTGCACTACATGGGTCTCAAGTCTTAGGTTGCTACTTAAAAGAATTACCTACTTAAATTTTCATTAGTACGGAAGGAATGAAACTTGTTCACATTTCGTTCAAAAATACTTCACACAAACAAGTAGCTGTTTGAGTCGAATAATTTAGGCAGACATATATATTATATATGGAGACGTGGATGAATACAAAGCCGTGTTAAGTGAGAGATAAAAAAATCCCAAATATCCGTAAAACTCGAACAGTTGACGAAAAATAAAGATACCCAGTGACCTTCGACCCGTAAAGGGGACGTTTCATGTAAATCCGATAGAACTCACTGTTCTACATAAGAAAAAACACACATAGATAATTCTCCACAACTCACCAATTCATGGAGGCAGACAGCGAGAACGATAAAAATAAAATGTTGATCTTACCTAAGCCATATAAATCTCTGCACACTTGTCATTCGGCCTCATAAGTTTTTCAACAATGTCAGCAGAAACCGCTAAAACAAAAGCGACGCTTTATAATATTTCTGTGCGATGACTGTACGTATAGCATTTAGATGGTTCTGCTCGGTGTGTAATCTTTTGTAAGTGTGCCATGTTTTATATCAACAACGGGTCATTTTGGGGACAGGTAAACATTTTTATGCAAATGTCAATGAATTCAGTATTTCATAATTAATGCGACCTCATTAAAAATTAAGTCTTTCTTGCTCAAAACCCCACAATAGGATTCCTTTCATAGGCAGTTCTATAGACTCAAATAAAGACAAGTGCACAAGCGCTAAGACTTAAAATTGATATTTAGTCACATTTTGGGTATCTGCCTCACCAAGGTAAATAAAGGTTAATTACTTTACTGGAGGTTTGCAATTAAATAGCAATTATTATTTATAAGCTCCTAATATTGCGAGGGATTAAGTTTCAGGACACGCGGTTTAAAGTATTACCCTCACCGCGGACTAAGCCGCGCGACCGCGGTCTAAGTTAGGGACTGTGATGTAAGTTGCTTTAATGACCCATTAGTACATAAATCGTTCAAGCTAACGTTCGTAAGTAGCACAACAGATTTACTACAAAAACAAAATAAAACATTAACCCTCAGTTAATGTCAATGAAAGGTATGTATGGGTTGATAGTACTCGGGAGACACCTCCGTTTACATTTATTTCTATCTTATAAAATTTAAGCGTTGTTACTATCTACCTTGTAAAGATTGATGAAGAAAAGACAATTCTACAAGCTATTCCAATTAAATCCAATGCTTTACATGATTATCACAACGCATAAATATGTACCAAATCGACGTCGGGTAGAATTAATTCAGAATTTTATTAAAGAATCCCATGGGCGTAATTGCTTCTTTCGCAATACTTAATTTTTAAAATTTATACAAAAGTAGTTTAAATAAAACGATATTTAACTTCATCTATTATAGGATTATGAGTTTAAATTATAGTATATAAGTTTAGATTAGAGTGTCGTCAGTCTGTAAGCTACTAATATTGCCCGGGTTTTAGTTTTCGGACAGCGGTTTTAAAGTATTACCCTCGCCGCAAGCTAAGCTGCGCTGAACCCAGTCTCTTAAGTAAGGAGCAATGTTATATTGCTGCTTTAGCTTCTCACTAAATAAAGAATATAGCATTTCCTTGCTATATTGGCTTTTATATTACATAAATTCGAATTATTGAGAACGAAAAATGTTATTTAAGAGATCGATTGAGTTTATGAAGTGACCGTCATCTTTGATACGTTTTACGTATTTCTAAGTTTTAATACTGAACAAATGTTGCAAACATTCATAGTATCACATTAGTTATATGTTACTGGGTAATGTTTTCTACAACAACAATAAACTATTCAAAGTGGTTCAGCTAAGAAAACTATAAATTTCTTCTGTAATAATCTCCTTGAGATAAATTGTTCTAGTTTGAAAGATGAAGTAAGGGAGACATGCTTATCTGAGGCGTTCCAACGTAGTCTTCGGGGGTAGCAACGCATTTGTAGCAATTGTACCTCAGGTAAGACACTGTTCTTATCTGTGGTTGATTACAATTGTCCATGGGCGGCAGTAGCCACTTTACATCACGTGGACTGCATGCTCGCTTGCTACTTCAATCATATAAACAAAATAATTAATGGAAAACCAATTTCACTGTGACCCACAAGTTTCACTGTATTAAAGCGCTATTTAACTAGACTAAATAACGTAGTAGAAACTTGCGAGTACGTAGAACCGAGCTATCGATAGGTGAATGTGTTTATAAGCTGTATGTGTTACTGTACCAATTCCCTATTCGGCATTGATTGGCCGTCGCCCAATCAGTGCAGTTTTCGTATAGAACGGCACCACTTCCTTTCTTGATGTAAATGCATTAGGAGCTAACTAATAGAAATCAAGAAGATGGAAATTGGTTGTGGCGTAGGCTTCTGGTGACCAGTAAACGCTTTCTACACCAGTAGTTCCAGAGTAGGATTTTCTGCCATGCCATGCCAGGATTTTTTTTGCCATGCCATGCACATGTATACAAAGACGAATACACAAACACCCAGACCTAGAACAGAAATCTTAAATCATAATATCTGTCTGGTTGACAATCCAACCCGTGGTCCTTTGCGCGTCAGACAGGTACGGTAACCGTTCAGTAGTGAGAAACGTTCAGGAGTGAGAAACTTGACTACACTTCACCAACAGTGAACTTTTAAATACCGACGCAAGGATAGGAAAGCTAGCACCAGATAGATTGCGTACCCATTTTATACTTCAAAAATTTTGTAACATGCTCTTTAGGTCGATAACGTCTTAAAGTTACCACGCCGCAAGCTGAAACCGCAGCGACCACGCACTCCAAAGTAAGGAGATATGTTCCGTACAATAAGCACAGAATATATAACAAAATACCCATTTACGTTACATTATATTCCAACTAGTACATACGATGCTTAAATATACGATCATATTAAACATTTGTTAAATAAAGAACCATCTTTAGCTTATTGGCTACCATTTTACGAGACGTTGTACCAACAACGCCTCGTAAAATCGTAGCCAACAAGCTACTACTACTGTTAACCCGCTGTAAATATAATTCACCTGAAATAAAATCGTTCCTCCGTAGATAATGTTTACAGTTCTTTTGAATATACACCTTCACAAAATAAAAAATACTAGTATTATTTCACAATTTCAAAAAGTTCCACTCGATAAGTACGCTTGTGATTTTCCACCGTTGCGTTGAAAACTCAACTAAAGTCATTATTTATACCTACTACATGTTCTTATTCGCAAAAACTACAACGTTGTTATGTAGCAAAACCGTATAATTGAATTCACTAAAATAATGTCCATTTCATAGATTTTTACTACGTTGACAACAATAATCATGATGAATGGCTTAATAAATTATGTCGGTCATGTATTATGCAATTCATATCGCTCAAATATTAACTTCGCGGCATAATAAATGTCGCCAATAACGAAGAGTAGTGCGAAGAGTTAAATTTTATTCAGATTTTGTTTGTGTGGCCACTCTGAGAGCTGTTAATTACACTGAGAGCCAATAAATACATACAATCTGATATAAATTGTGGTTATTTGTTTCTCATAGGTATAACAATGAATATCGGTTTTTTTTTTTCTAGTTTCAGATCGGTATATTTTAGTGTTATAAATAGCAGTCGCAATCGAGATACAGTTTATCTTATATAGCTACTGCCCGCGACTTCGTACGTGCGAAGTGCAGGCTATGACAAAAAAAATTAAGCCCTATTTATTTCCCTGATCAACCTACTTTTCCAAAAAAACCTATCCGTCTATCATAAAAGATTATTTGTTTGTTGTAATTTTCATAATTCTATCGCCAGTAGTTAAGACACTACGCTCTTTTCTGTTCATATTATAAAATAAGGTAGTAGAGTTAGTCGGTAACAGATGGATAAAAAATCATAAGGATTAAACGAATTTCTTTTCATACTTATACATTCCTCACCGGACCCTGTTGATTTCAATGTAGAAGATCAGTCATTTTTATTTTCGAGAGAAACATATACCTTACATTGTAAATTTTACACTTTATAGTTTCTCGATGTCTATCAACTGTCATTTTAAAAACATTTTTCAATAAAGAGCATATAAAATCAAAACTGCAATTCCGGGTGAAGTTGTTCAAGGGTCATCAACAAAAGTTTTACGACGTGTCATCTCAATGAATATGACATATAAAACGATGGTAATGGGTGTTGGAATATATTATTTTAAAACGGATTGAAATTTTGAAATTTAAGTTGAATTTTATAACTTTATCCTTACTTTCATGGTTTTACTCTTTAGCCTTACCTCTTACTTTCAAAGCGTAGATTAAAGGACTGAGTGTTTCAAGACACCCTGGTTAAAGGGTATCTTATGGCAGGTCAAGGATCCGTTTCTTAGAAACTTCAAGATCGCTTAACTTACTTAGCCCGTTCATTTGCAAACGCATAACGCTAAGTTTATAAAAAATGTGTATTATTTTTATATATAAGGCCTAGCAAACAAGTGAATAATCCAGCTGAAGGTAAGTGGCTACTGTCACTCATGGATACTTGTGATTGTATAGTGAGTTGCCGCTGCAGTTAATACACAAAGAACTAACTTTTAATTTAAAGTATAGTAAAAACTCACCAATGATAAGCCGCAGGAGGCTGGCAGCAAGGATGCCGAAGTCCGGAGAGTTAGCCATGGGTCACATTCCCGCGCGCGCTGCTCACATTACTACCAGCCATCACTCCCCGAACACCATTCCACGATATAAGAATTAATTAATTGTACAAACAACTAACAAAGTTCCTTCCTTTCATCGCAATTCATTTAACCTTAAACGAGTTATTTCAAGGTAATTGAAAGAGACAGTTTGGTTAATGTTAAACGCAATTTTCTACCGGATGCAATAGTAACTAATGACAGGAATAATTTAATATATTTTCAAGTCGACGCTCTACATATTTTTCTCTTAAAACAAAACATAAAATATGCACTTGAAGCACCCTTCTTATAAAGTTGGTACCAGAAAATTATAACGTTAACCATTTTTCGTAATATTTTTATGTAGTACTAAGATCTATTTTTACATAAGTAGGTACGTAAAAAATGGTTCAAGTAGTATGTTAACGACGTAATAAGTCTAGTGGCAGTAGAACGTAAACGTGTGCATTAAACGCTATCAATAATCTTCATCGTTAGTAGAGTTTCATAACATTAATAAAATAAGTAAATTATGCGTTCTTTACGACATAATTCTTGTTTGTCGTGGCCTTCATGGACACAAAATGATAAAAATGAATACCAAAAACCAAGAACAGAAACCCAAATTTATCATTTAGATTTAGATTATTATCGCAGGTGGTCGCATCAAGTTTTAAACAAAAAGCGTCGACATAATTATTACGAGTACCCATATCAGTACGATTATCAAGTTGCGAAACTCGACAAATACGCAAACATAGGTGCAGAGGAATTCAAAAGCGACAAATCAAACGATAACCGATTTACGCTTGCACATGACATAATGATTTTGCACTTTATGTATGTACGCCGGAATTACGATCCGTAAACCACTACCTAATCCTCGGGGTTACGCTACGAGTGGTTCGGCTTAATATGTATTCCAAAAGCTCGAATTTGAATCCCGTACACAAATACCGTATAGTGAATTATGTCACACCCGTTGAAAGATAAATGATCGGGTTATATTATGAATTTAGTTTTGAGGTAAACGTAACTTAAAACGATATACTCGTAGTGCAGAAGAAGTGGAAGAGTTTATTCAACTTATGTGTAATTTTTAGGCACGATCTTTGGATTATTATTTTAAAGCAAGGTAGCTGATTTGTGAAAAACTTTCCTGAAATAATATCATACAAATCAATGCGACTATTTTCAAGATTAGCCAATTAGACAAACAGATTATCTAAAATTTTATATATTGTCTACTCTCGCACAAATATACATAGACATACAAACAATACTCATATTACTATTATTTAAATGGACAAGTAAATTTCTTTATTTTTGTACTTTTTGTTTACACAAACATATATGTTTCATGTTTTATTGGAGCACAAAAAAACGTTCATTTATTATTACCTACTAGAAAATTCGTTTAGGAACATCGATATAACGTATTCCCTTGGAACCAGAAGAGAGCAGTGCACAATAACTCACTCGAAATTGTTGTAACTTTTTTAATTTACGCCTCGCAATAAATGCAGGCTTTACTCTGTGATTTATTAGAGATATCGCTCCTGATGTACTGGAGGCTAAGAGGAGGATATTATGGCTTTAATCCAAGAGATTAGCATTAAAGTCTACTTAAATTAATTCCTAGTTTATAGGCTTCCAAACGTATATGCTATCTTTACTTCCATTGCAAGAAAGACTGGCACATCTTTCTACACTCACAGTTCCTACTCTAGAATTCCTTGTATTATGAGTACCATTACACGACCGAGGATAAACAAAGGAACATCCACGCTACAGAAAACTAAATTTATCATTCAGTTATTTATCTAACTCTTACTCGCCAATTTAATAGGTACATACTCTTAGTTATTGCTCCAATCTTTTACAATTTAAAGAGATAAAAATGTTAATTTACTTTAGCAGCAACGAGGGGGACATAAACTCTCTTTAAATAAAACAAGGAAAAGGATACGTTATCTTAAAACGGGCCCGAACTAAATTTAGAGGAATTAGAGATACGATAGCCGTACTGTCCCAGTTATCAGTTAGTTAAAATGCAAATTGTGTCTTTTGTTTGCGCAAGCCGATCGACAAACGCCGAGCGAACACCACACAGCAAAAATGCTAAACACACATTTACAAGCAAGGCTGACATATATTCTGCCTCGCCGTTCGCATATTTACAACCAGCGGCAGATGCTTTACTGTTTCACGCCTTTAGTGTAAAAATACCCATAAACAATGTGCGAAAAGCTATTCTTCAAGACAAGCGACGTTTGTTTTCAAATAAAAAAGTGTAAGTGTAGTCTAAAGTTGAACGCGGAGAACTACCGGTTTCACTGCATCTGCCTTGTTAAGCAATTGTATTTCGAAATGCTTCGAGCAATTGCTTTTATATCTCCTTCTGTTCTCAGGAAATGCAAGGTTTAGGCGTTCCAAACAGAGTGGAACAAACGGAGGCAGCTGGAATTGTTATTTAAACCGCAGGCGCAACAGCTAACGTGCAAGTCGGCTGTATATTAGCCATGCAATATAGCCTGCCAGCTCTACTAATCGTCTTAATGTTGGGGTTTTTATTATCTGCGCCGTAAAAAGTTGTTTTAACTTTGTGTAACTTAAAAAATAAAATGGCCATGTGCAAAAGAAACGGCGTTAAACTGTTTGATTTCAATTTTATTTGAACAGAATGTTGTATACTAACCACATGTCACGATTTATACGTAACTGTGATAGCTAACCACGAAAATTTTATATATACACGTATTTACAAAATCACATTAGCGTATAAAATGGCTTATTGGTTTAGTCGCATGTTAAATTATTCACAACTAAATTCAAACAGACGGCAATCGATTTTTGGATATGCCAAACAACTAGAATGTATGATAAAACACATTCAGTTATTTCAAAATCTTTTAAAAACGACAACTTGATCGGAATGAAAATAAAAGATATAAATCTATCAAAGGGAAAACGTAAAAGCAAATCGTATTGTATGGTAGCCTTTGTATCAAAATAGACTGTGCTTTTGTATCAAAATAGTGGCATATATTTTACGGTATCTGATGTGATCGGACTGGAGCAGACTTGGGAGCCCCTTGTTGCCGGAAGCCAAGATATTCGATCGCTGAGCCAACGAACGGTTTAGATAAAATCTCAAATCGCTTTGTTTAAAACGTGTGCAAATTTAGAACTATGAATTGTGGATTCGACGGTCGATCGTTATGCAGAGATGGATATGCATTCATCAAATGGCAATCGGATAGCGAAAGCCAAAAACCAATAAATTATAGGTGAAAGGTGAACCAAACATGCTACTCTATTGCGGTAGATGTGATTCCATTAATGTGCATAATAAAATGTAATTAATAAAAGAGTCGTATCCAAATAAAAAAATTGTAATGTATTTTATTTGTGAACTTTCCGTTATTGCACAATAACGTTAATAGTAAAACAAAACCATTTCTTAAAATATGACGAAAGTAGTTAGTAGCACATTTTATAATGAAGTATGGTCAAAAAAATTTCAACTTAAAATTAACACATTCAAAGTCGGCATCTACACCCATCTAAAAAACGCAAAAACAAGAACAAATTAAAAATAATTGTGGTATTTTTACATCCTCGTTTACACTATAGTGGTACCAGGTGAGCGACCGTTTCAATAACATAATCAATACAATTATTCAAGCAAAATTATTTCAATTATAGTAACCGAGATTTAAAGTACCTACGAAGTTAACATTAACAAAAACTTTCAACGAGTAATTTTACGTCCAAACTATAGAAGTACCTATCTTCCCACGTAAGCGCTAAACAACCCTAGTTAATATAATTTTACTACGCAATAAACATCAAAAATCTGCGATGTTCCAAATTCCAAGTACTAAACGTCGGACCATAAATAAAACCCTTTTGGTCAAAATGCTGCTAAAGTTACAATACGGTACCGAATATAACGTTTATGCTTTCCTAAGTGGAAGTCCGCGCCAGTAGGCGGTACAAAATTTTATTCGAGCTCTTTCAGGGGACTATTGAATTGGACTCTTAAATCAGTTTCTTCCACATCTGTACGTACTCGTACAAAATAATATATTCGGCAACTTCGTGAACAAAATACAAATAGGGCCGGGTCGTCTGGAGTGGCGCAGCATGAAAGGCCCGCTAACAAAGCGCCGCAGAGGTCGCATGACGGTAACATTACGCTACGACCACTTTTGATTTTATTCCAACCATTACAACCCTCTGGTCCCTTGTTGTTCGCTACGAGACTACGTCTGAAAACTAATAATTTAATTAAACCAACGGATATAATGCGGCCGGAGCGAAGCTGGGTACCTATAACTAAACCTTCCATTGCCTATTGAACGGAAAACTTTGATGGAAAATATGGATAACATTTATATTAAAAACGAGTTTAGTGTTCCTTCCGTATTGTGGAGATGGAATGACGGAGTCGACTGTAAAATCTATTTACATAATCTCGTTACAAAACGGGACGCCTCGTCATCGCACCACTTAAGCGGAATTTGCGTCAAAGTTCAGATATAAATGCCGGGAGATTAGGGTACTAATAGAAACCCGGGGACAGCGGTATAAATAAATCACGTTTTAAAAAAGGTGTTTTAAAGGAACGATATGATTTATGTGGAGGACTCTGAGGGAGCGGTGTCAGGATAGGGCGGTTTCTCGATGGTTTTCATCCATAGCGCCCTTCCTGTGCCGTGTCTGTTTAGGGAAGATAAAAACCGACAATGCCGTTCGCATTTGTACTCCTGACAGAAATCCATGGGCCTACGGAATGACTAAGCTTTCAGCATCTTAATTAATGGCCGATGGCAAGCTTTATTATATATTCCGCTACTTAGCATAATATTGAGTAAAATCCTATTTATATTTTGAACCAATCAAACCTCGTAATGGGAATAATGGTTTGCACTTTGCCCAGCGTGAGCATTCTATAATTATGTTACATTTTGAAATGTGTTTCAGTTTCCAATTGATAGGTTAATGTTTTAATTGTAATGTACATAATTTTATCAATCCGTTTAATTATGTTTGTCAATAAATTATTTTCGCTGACAAATATTGCTCATCGCTACTCTAATTAAATATCACAATTATAACCATCACTGCAAGCAAGCTACAAAATCGGGGCATTTTCCAAAAGCACTATCGTAACAAAACGTAACTAAACTAGTAACTAAACTAAACGTACTAAATAGACCTATTTACTATTCTGTCTGATTTTTAAGCAACAGAAATATAAGTTTCAATTACGCAAAGGACAAGTAAATAGCGACCACCACTAATTGTATAGGTAACAAAACCAAAACAATGAAATTTTACGAATCAACTTGATACAAAGGAAACAAAATATTTTTCATTGATCGAATTAGAAATATTTGTGAGTTTCACAAAGTCCAATTTCCCGAAACCGTCTATAGAAACGTGACGTTTATTAAGGAACAATAAAAGAGAAATATAAAAAATAATAAATACAAATATAAAAGGACGAACAAATAGATATTGTTTCAGAACGGCTAGCTAGATATTTATCGCACGGTGTTTGCAATAAAGCTTCAGAGAGCATGCGGCGCCAAGAACAACAGGAATGGTACAGGAATGTAGTATTTTTTTTCCTTTTTTAAAATAAAAAACAAAGGCTGTGTTGTTACTTTTTCAAAAAGTGTTCACTGTTCACGGTAGATAATACACGTGACGTCATGTTTGTGATCATTCAGCTTTTTATGGAACATTTTTTATTACCTCATGGTAATTTAATAGAATATATTCAAGGCAAAAGCATGAAAAATGCTTTTAATATGCACAATTACACATAGACATATACTTTTGCCCTCTACCATAAACTAGATGCGTAAAAACGTATCTAGGTCTCTATCGCTAATATTTAGACCTTTTTTGTCGAATGCTGCTTTTGATCTCACCCTCAACAAAGCTACGCAGTATCTAATCCATAGTGTGTGTTCTAGTTTGAAGGGTGTAGCAAGCCTACTAACATGACATTTCTTCTATTATATCCAGATTATATGTCCGTGGGCGGAAATAACCACTTACTATTTGCTAGATACGTTAGTTTACTACGTTAATTTAATACGCATTATCGAAAATGGTGTCAAGTCCTATAAATTACTTTACAAGACTGCCAAAACGCATCGAAATAAGCCCCCGAAATCGTGGACATAGCCAGTTTGGTACAAAATATCCACCCACTTCGTTCATAAGGCCGAATATCTTGTTTTATTTCGAACTGCAACTTTTTTCTCATTTCCGAGGGCAAGTGGTGGAACATTAATTAGTATGAGATAGCTAGCATGTATCATGAATTTCTTTGTTATAAGAAGAAGAAATTTTTATTCTTTGTTCTTGTTAGATATTTACGTAGTAATAAGCTTGGGATTCTGTAGCTAATTGTTAATACTCGAGTTATTTTTGATTTTATCTTTTTGTAACGAGAAAGCAATTTACTTATGATTGTAGGTGGTTGCGGTCGGTGCCGTCCATGAATTTTATCATAGAGTACATAATTTCTTGTAATTACGTATTGCAATACGTGTCTGAGGTCACAACAACAACATTCCGACCTGTTGGATATATTTCGTGTACCAGAAAAGACTCCGTTTGATTGCGTTAGTCCTCATAATTAACTATGTGAAAAATAAACTTGGAACCTCTCATATAAATAGGTGTGCCTCTACTACACCTTTAAATACGTTTTGCATCGATTATTATTAAATGTTAACTCAAATATGCGCATTATATTTTTATTCAGCTATAATATAGAGTTAATCACAATTTAATGTTCATTTATGTATGTTGTTACCTCTCACCAAAGCCGCAGCGCTTGGTTCATACGCTACACTGATTACAGATTGATAATAATTAATTAATGGTTTGCGTATGCAAAGATAATACAGATGCCTATAAAATAGGACACTATCCATAATATACACGACTAATCATACCGATTAGGCTACTCTACTCTAAACAAAAGTAATATCTACTTTGAAAGAAAAATGAAAGTTTTCAGTATGAATAAAACAAAACCGCCCGTACGTTGCTCTTTCTTTCAATCTGAAACAGTTTTTAAAATACGCTCCATTTTTAATGAATATTCAAGTCGCGACTGAAATTAGATTTGTCGCAAAAGAGTTATATAATAGAATATCCCAGTTGGTTTACGAGGAGATATTGTACTTCGGGTTCTTTTGTTTTTGTTGGCCGGGAATAATCATTCAAGGGGCTCGAAGGGTAAGTATAAGTTGTCGTTTCTTTTACTCGTTTGGTGTAGGCTGGGCGGTCGGAGAGCTCCCTGGACTGTAATTAATCTGGCTTCGCGTTGGGTTCTCCCGGGCTTTAGCATTTAGCAGCTGAAGTAATGAGCGCTGGTGGCCCCTTAGCCGTGATTGGTGTCTTTAATATGCAAAGGCGCGTGCCGACGTTCCCGGTCGCGCTGCGCTACTCCCAACATCTTATTACGCGGACCATACCGAGTTTTCTTTTAATACTTCTACATTAAATCTTACAACACTTCAACAAGTTATGAATGCCCGTAACTTATGTAACCGTTTGTGGGAAACAACGGGGCTTTTGTCTTCAGTTTCGTGAACACTCCGATATATATGAATGTTTTTCCGCCGACGTTATTCTCGCCTTATGTCAGGGATCGCTTATCCGTAATTTATGTTACATTATTTTCAGATTACTAGGCGTTTTAGCTTTGTCGTTGGTCTGGAACAATGTAGCGATGTCTTATTTCTTCATATTTATCATAGCGACAATAGCTCGTTTATTATTCCATAATGAGTAGCTTAGCCTGCTATCTTTAATTCCAGTCATTAAATAACATTATGAATGTATACAACAAAGTACGTATTATGTTGGCTATAAAGATAAGAAACAAACTTTTCCTAATAATTCTATGTATGCCAAACTTTGAAGTAGGTTTCAGATTTCTAATTAATCATGTAAGTCGACTTCCGTAATGAAACAACAATATATGGACAACAACAATATAGAAACAAAGGGTATTCATCAAATAATATGACACATTCCTTACAAGTGTACGAAATCACGGAAATAATTTCCAGCTTCAATGATTCTGCCGTAAACTGCAAAATGTAAGCGATGGATTAGTACGAAACTGTTAACAACTTCAATAACATTAAATTTATTGCACAATATACAGTTTTCTGCACGCGGTGAAGTTTCTAAAGTATCAAGAAACGAAAAATAAAATATAAAGTAATATCTAGAAAGAGCAGAAATTTTAAATTACTCCAGTTTATAGCCGCATTTAAAAATATGACAAAACTGAGTAAGCGACATACGTAAAACGAGAAGGATAGCCGAATTAGGGGGTAAATAAAATTCGTGTGTAATAACGTTCTTCATAGCTTATAACAAAAGTAAGATATAAACTACCTCCTTATTATGCTTTAAGATTATTTTATTATTTATCACACGTTATAAAAAGCGAATCTATTGCTAGAATAATTTTCCATCGCCAAAGTTTCAGACAATATCGAAGACAAAATTAAATGTTTAAATTGTGACATGAATGTAAATTAAATTCAGTGTTCAATGTTCAAAATTAATCGAAATACTAAACGAAACATAGAAAAATTACAGTTCGAATCTGCAATACTAAAAAGTAAGACAAATTTCTTAGTGTAAGCTTAAAAACGAAAAAAAAATCTTATTTCCAAATTTATGATTAAAAATAGATAAGTATCAAAGTTAAATTCTTACTGTGCCGATATTATTGATGAGCGCTTCAAGTTTTTATATTTCTTTGCTTTCAATTGATGAATCTAATTAGAGTCATGCCCATTAAAGCCACTTTAACAAACCGATAAGCTCTTGTATTGATAAATAAGAGGCGACAACTGACAACGAAGTGATTACTGGTGGTGACAGCTCATTTAGTGCGTACGGAATTGACAAATTGGATACTTGTGGTGACCGTCCTTCGACACGTCATCCCGGCATTAATAAATTAGACTTGAGTTTTACTCAGACGTTCGCATACAATTTTACCATTTCCCTCCCTATCCACTGTATTATTTCCTCACTGTCAAGGAGTAACTCGACACGCAAAAAATATACAAATTAAATAAATATCTGTCTTTCGCTGTGGAAAAGAATTTATGAATACTAATAAAATGAAACATCGGAAAAGTACGTATCTACCATCGTTACAGCTTTTGGATGGATCGAATTATAGGAAATATACATATTTGCTCTGAAAATATGTTAAAATAACTGTAAGGAAACACAAAGGAAAGATATATTTCACGAGAGATACCATCTATTTGCTGGGAAAACCAACGAACAGCGTATACGAGAGATGTGTGAGGTCAACTAGGAGACGCTCACATGAGGAATAGAGCACCCGAAAGATTACGGTCACCGCTTAGAACTTTATACAACTCGCAGTGGACCCTTTCAAGGGATCAATAGGAAACTTGCTTTGATTTCCAATAGCCGCTTGACAAAGGCACGACTAGTACTGAGGGTTGCCGGTCGCGCTATCAATACACTACGTACTGTAGTTTATTTTCATTGGATGTACTCGTATAAAAATGAATAAATACTTGTACTTTTTAAAACATTAAATTACAGTAATGTATTATTTATAGACTAACTACTACTATAAGTTTAGTATTATGATAAGAAAAAACATAACATTATTCATTTCGTTCTATATTATCTGTAAATATTCACTGAATATTATATTTAATTTTTATTTATACTCGTAAATTTACATTGTTACATTGTCCCAATAGTAGTTGAAGACCCTACAAAAACTAGAAAACCACTTCAATCTAACAACCTTTTGATCACTACGTAAACTCTTATATACATTCCCACCCTTGTGAAATATTTAAGATTAATAATAAAATTAATTAAATATTAGTATACCTAAGGAACTTCTTTAGGGAAATCTGTTATTTTTTTTTTATAATATGACCAAGCAATAAGGCAGACGGGCCACCTGATGGAAAGTAGTTACCGTCGCCTATGAATATTTGCAACACCAGAGGAGTCGCCAATGCATCGCCGGCTTTGAAGGAGAGCTCTTTTTGCACCTTTTTTGAAGAGCCCCATGTCATAGCGCTCCGGGAATACTTATTATTATAAAGTGATAATAATTATTTAAGTACAATATATATTAGCAAAGTGATTACTACTTTTTAAATAGCTAAATATTAATTCAAGTAATAGTGCAAACATTTTAGAATTCTGAATGGAACAGTGTCTCGTATTTTTAATCTCTAAAACGAGCTGATTCCCCGGTTTCCAAGATAACAATAAGGAACTACATCGAGGGACCGAGTTTATTTTACTAAGAACAAAGGTAAGTGTTTGGGTTTTTACTCCTTTATTTAATTCCAGGCGTTCAACCTACGTAGTGGATCTGTTATTGTTTGTCATTATGGTAATAAATATCTTTAGCGTAAATCGAACATTTAAAACAACTATGCTATTGAATACGATTTATTACAAAACCACTTTTTAAATTTAGCACACGTTATCAATCAACGTCAAAAAACGAGAGGGTTCTATGATGGGCTGTAGGTATAAATCTTTACAGTCCCACAATGCAAAAAAACTTAAATAACAGCGTAGCCCTAAATGTAATAAGTAATTTAACTTCAACATAACTGCTTTACAAGACTGTAATGTAATCTAAGAATATATCCATTAACGTTTCGCAGGCAACATTAAATGGCCCCCGAGAAAATTCAGTGTACTTCAGAGGGAAAATAAAGGTGAAAATTACCATTGGCACCTCAGTGCGCAGAGCATTTAACTTGTCTGATATAATCGGCCATATTTGAATTCACCAGAGAGGGCAATAAATTTCCCATTGACGACGAGACGAAGAATTGAACAAAAACGGTTCTTGTTGAATTCGGAGCTCAACAATGGATAATTTATCGTGGTCGGCTCAGCCACGCCATTCCGTAAAAGAAACGTTAGACGCTCACTATTTTCTTGAACCAGTGAAATTATACCGCCATAATTATAATAACGGCCACTAAATAAAGCTTAGATAAGGTCGTCTTATTATCTCTGGTCAGATATTTCTTTTCTCTGAAATTTATCTTCAGAATACAAATAAATACCAATTTATTATTTCAAACTTTCTTTATGGACGGTGAAACCACAACCACAACTATTTCTTTTTTGAACGAGTAACATCACTATATGTCGGGTGTCAGTCTGATGTATGGAATAAAGTAAACTAACTTATCTGAGACGTAAGTTTTAGGAGTAAGAAATGCATCTTAGAAATGCAATTTCAGGAAGAATCTGTACATATCCAATAGTAAACTTTTCAAGAACACCTGTACAAGAGCACATATATGAGCATATGCGACAACATTCTCATCTTATATCAGTGTCAGAATACAAAAATGCTCAAATAATGTCTCATGTTTTCACATACGCTGTGACGTGATCCTTAGGAACCTGATTCGTTAGCTCAAAGTCACGCACTGACTTACGGAAGGCTATGCTCGGTATTTCTCTACGCGACAAAATTCGCAATAAAGAAATCCGTAGATGAAGGTTCACATAACTGTGAATTCCTAGGATCACCCATCGATGACAAGGTACTGGCCACATAATCGGGTTTACCTACTGTCAGATAAATTGGAAAACGAAAGAAGATAAGTCGGCATATCCTAATCATGGTGGACTGAGCATGAAGCGTCGCCACAAGACGACGCTAGGTATGGATCCAAATAGATTACCAATATGCATTTTAGCTTAGCTGAGAAATTTATAGCATAACCGATTTTAAAACATAAAAAGTTATACAAAAAACATAACTATAACTATTTTTGACTAAAACCTAACCACGTCGACTTTGTCACTTTAACACGAGAAACAATTCAAAAACAATATGTTTTGAAACGTCAAAATTGGATCAGTTTAGAAGCAGATAATCCAGAGGTACAATAACTATCCTTGCAGCTTAGCGAAACGATTAGGGTGGAGTGTGAAAGAGTATCTACATCTGAATAAATTATTTCCCAGACGGCTTACACTAAGATGTTAGACGTTTGTGGGCAAAGCTTACGGTTAATTAAACATGTGAGATTGTATGCGCTGTAACAAGAGCGTGCTCAAATAAGGATTCCTCCAATCTGCAGAATATTCAAAGGGTAAGCAGAGAATAATGTCACGTGATATACTCCTGGGCTTACTAACGAATTTTGCAGGACTTAAAATGTAAGTCCTACCCACAGTTATCTATCTAGATTTATGTCTCTAGTCCTACCAATATTGCTTTTTCAATTCCAAATATTTTTTATGTTTGTGTACATAATTAAGGACAAAACTAAATATATAATATGTATTTTACTGTTATACTTAAAGATGCTTAAATTATTATCATATATACATGAGATATGATTAAAATTAAAGCATTTTATGTTAGCTGTGCAAAAAAGCATTCAAATGCATTTAAAACAAAAAAAAATGTATAATTGTTCTAAAATAAGCGCAAACTCAGCTTAAAACTCAGTTTCATTACTGTCTTTTACAATCCGTTCTGCTATTTTAGCACTCGCTTTTTGTACAAAGCATCGTTCGTTTCACGTTAGAAAGTCAGTTTTTCGTATTTATTTCCCTCATAGAAATATCAAACGAATCTGGGGCTCTCCGAATAATGCTCAAATTACCTCCAAGTTTTCCTTTGACAATTTTGTTTAAGTAAAATTAGCTCGATTGAGTTGCCTTTCTTGTTTATCGCGTCACATAAAATATAGTAAAGCTGATCTGATCTAATCTAAAATCAACATAAACAACTGAGTAAATATCCCCACCTGGGCCATAATTATTGCTTTAGCGGTTAAAAGGCTCACTAATTCGCCTTTATAACACCCGATTGTTGTGAGAGGATGCCTATTCAACCCCGCTACTGAGTGGAATCCTTGATAACCTTTGACCTGAAGTGAATTTAGTTTTTCTATACGGCAAGTGGAAACCAACGGAATTTCAGTCACGTTCCTTAACAAAAAGGTTTTATTTAGGTATTAGCCTCATTGAAAGATAACCACTGGAATAGAAAAGATTAACACGCGGCTGTATTTTAAAAAATGAAGTTGGTTAGATATATTTTTATATAAATGTGTTAGTTAGTAAACAAAAAAACCTTTGAAATATACTACAAAGGTACCTACAGCAACGCAGCAACGGCTCTATCAACCCATTTCTGTTCCATTGCTAGACACCATGAACGATCTCCTCTCAGAGCAAAAAAGATTTTGCACGTAGTTTTACAAAGTGACCAAGGAGTCTGTTATACATTGCCATAGGCTTTAGTGTCCACTAAATTATAAAATGGTAGTATTTTCATGTTGTCTGTTTAGCTGCATCAGTCATATATCTACCCGCAATATGCAAAAATTTGTGCTCGGTATTTATTGGTATTCACGTTTGAATAACCAAAATTTAAATTTGATTTCATAAAACAGTACGATTTTAATGAAAAAATCACATAGGGACATAATTTTTTTGTCAATTTAAAATTTTTTTCGTTATTCCCAGTTAAGCTCGAACACATGCGTGCCTGATTTGCATTAAAATTTATATTGACTACGTGACACTCTATACCCAGAACAAATAGTATTTGGATCAGTTCATGTTCGGTTATTGACTTTTAGGACAAACTGAATCAGGTTTGCTCCGTTGTGCTCCTATATTTGCTTTTTCAAAGCCACATGGGCCATGAAGGTAGGAAATCTAATATCCGGTGACACAAGACCGTGAGAAATTCGTTTTTAAGGAAAACGTTGAAACCGAATATGTTACGGTTGATAGAAAAGGTAACCTAGAATTGGTTCAGTTTCATAGTTTCAATGTTCCACAAATAGTGTGTATCATGCAACGTTTTGGTAGACAAACAGTGAAATGAAATGATATTACCCTGTTATTACAAAAATAATTAATATTTACACAAAAATCTGCTATCTGGTGGTTTTACTACGTACAAAACGCGAATACAACGTACAAAACGAAAATAATAAAGTCCAAATAATGCTATTGCCGGGAAAATAAATTGGTATTCTTCATTAAAGTGTTTATTATTTCAATTCAATGAATGAAATATGTTACCACCATTGATTTGATTAAATAATGAAATATAATAAGTTTCTTATATTTTAAAATATTTCGTATCTTTAAAATGTTTCGCTCCATCGACTATTCAAATATTATCTTAATTTCAAGCGCTTTAGTCTGCAAGAATTCAGCTTATCGACGCAGATATAAATTCTTGGAAAATGTCACTAGAAAAGTAATTTTGTCACCGTAACTGTAAGATGGATCACGTACTTTGCATAGCATAGTAGTGCATATATCATTTGAATATACTTAATACTGTCTAATGCATTACTTTATAAAAATATGATATAACAGGACGGGAAAGCATATTTTGCTATCGACTTTATATAAGATATTTAACCTAATTATGTTTGGTTTCATGCATATACAAATGGGGATGTAATCAGCCACAGATGATATGTTTATTTGGCATTTTTAATAAGTTACAGGTTTAGTTTACCGACTTATTAAATAAATATTTAAATCATATTTGCTCATAATGTTATATACCTAATTATAACATGGTAAATTATACCTACAAAATGATATAATTACGATTAAGCACAGGTATGCTTTATCTTAATTAAACCATTTCGTTCTATACCGGAACAACCCAACGCCAAATAGATCTTAGTTCAGTGGGTTAAGCAGCTAAAATTGTATTGACAATACGTTTCAATACAGTTCAGCTATTTTGGTTGAGACGACCCCATCGTCTAGACTGCCAATCCCGCGTCATTTATATTCTGACAGAAACATAAAACTGAACGATTTGGTATTTTATTTCTGGGTTGTTAGTTGTCGAATATAATAGATGCAAATTCAAAACATTTTAATAGAATATCGTTGTAATGCATATAGGTGATATGGAACATTCACTGAATCAGATGATTGGAATCATGAGAGCCTGTGTACATCGAATTAACGCTTACGAATTATAAGCTTCATTAAACCCAATAATAAATTTAGATTTGTGTTATGGGTCTGGGTGAATTTGCCTTAGTGTGATACTAGGACTTTCAACACAAGAAAAAAATCTATAAAGCGGCTATTAGATTAGACAGCGTTATTATTATTAATGTCTTGCTTAAATGAAAATCGAATGAAACAAATATTATAATTTAAAATAATTTCCGACATGAAAATAAAGAAAATGTTTTATAATTAATTTTGTGTAAACTAAACCTATCAAATTTCCGGTCTTGTATTTAACGGTTGCATAAGTTACTAGTAGCCTCATTACCCGAAGCCTTGTGATTGCAACTTGAGCGAAATTCAGTGAACGGGATCTAAATTAGACCATTTCCATAAATCACTCCCAATATAAGCTTATACTTTAATCACATTCTAGGTAATAGCTTGCAAACACTGTTCACTCATTGAACTTTGTATTAAATAGCCGACAAACTGAATTCTTAATAATAAGATTCGCTGTGCCAAAATGATTGACTGAGCCGAAAGAGTGGATTTTAATTCGCAATTTTCCACGAATTTACTTTGGAAATTGAATAACGTCCGCAAGTAAACTGCACAGGGTCTATTGAAAAACGGAACCCAACAGGCACTGTGTCATTATAATTAACATTAATGAGCAATTACTAGTGAACGCACAATACAATGTTGCGAAAGAATAAATAATTGTTCGTAAAAACAATAGCATTTTGGCAAAAACAAATACATTATCTCGCCGTTGTCAGTCGCGGGCCAAGTGCCGTAGAGAGATATTTTCCGGCTCGCATTTTCACCGCGAGTCGGTTTTTCAATTTATTTCCCCGTTTTAGCCGAGTGACGCCGTAATTACGGCGCCACGCGGCGCACCGCATAATCGACAAACTATTTTTTTTCTGAAAATTTGACCGTTAAGCCATGCCATAATGTCGAATATATAATTATATTAACGGCCGCGTATTGCTACCATTACGAAAACGCGGCGGCCCATTAACAAATATATTTCCATAATAACATTCATTGCAACGTTTGATTCGCAATTTGTTACGTAAGTTTCTGAATTTAATACTGGCTCATATTCACGCTAGAACAAACTTTACTCACGTCGTCTTCGGAGCAAAGATAAACTAGGATTCCATAGAAAGAATGACAATGATATAGGAACGCAGAGTAAGTTTAACATAATTTTACGGTAGAGCGGGTGCTCGCGCCAGGAACTGTTGGGAGACGAGCCGGCGTTCAATTCTCCCCGCTATAATGCTGCGATAAAAGAGATTGAACTTACTTCGTCCGTAATAAGCACGCCCTGCTCCACAACGAAATTCAGACGGGCGCCGTTTCAATCAGAAAGTATACTGTTAGCACTCGAAATAAAGAAGAGTGGATGGTCACTGAATCATTTGTACAAAATGGGCTGTAGCGATAAAATTTCCAAATAGAGTAGACTTTTGCGAAGTTTGTGTTTTCTATGTCAGTAAAAACCAAACAGTGGGCGCGAGAATGGCTAGCGGCGAGGGCGAGCGGCCTTGCGCAATCTTGTTACTGTGCACAATCCAGAAATAACTGAAAGGGGAGGATTTCTTTTTAAAGATTATATTGAAGTGTTTAGAAATGGAATACTTACTTTTTGTTCAAATACTTCTCAAACTAAAAAACGTTCTGATTCTATCATCCTATACTTAAAAACAGATGATTAGGCGTAGGTATGCATATATAACACATTGCAACCGAGTCTTCGGGGGTAGCAATATACCAATATCTGACCTCAGCTGAGATTGTAAATCTCATGACAGATTCGATGAGGTAGATGCTTCGATCAACAATACTAACTATTGTTGATCGAAGGGTAGATGACAATATCCAGCGGATATCAGAGTGGTCATTAACACTGACGGTCAGATGTTCGGCTGTTTAATCAAAAAAGAGAGTAATGACTCACACACATATAAAGTGATACACATCTTGTTCGGGACATTGCATTATACAGACAGTCGTCATTAAGTGGTCACATCCTCGACCTTAATTATAGAGTAAAAACAATAATGTCTCAGAATATTGTGCTTGGAGTCCATTAAGGAAAATAGCCAGACGACAAAAGTGGTGATCAATAACAGACCCATTTGGAGTTGAAGAGGTCGGCTGAATCAGAAGGGACGTAGGGGCGATACAGGCATACACAAGGATTATTAATAGTCGACTCATGGTAGGGTCTAAATGCTGACGGCCTGTGGTTACATAATATTATGTAAATTTCCTTTACCTGCTACGCTTTGGTGAGCGCCAGAGAAATATTTTGAATCTAGCTCTTGAATAAACTGATGAACGATTAAGAATTGTGGAAAGTTTTATTTGACTTCATGAAGACGCTCCCGAGTTTCCAGATGACTTTCAATAGATTTATGAAATAAATTCAAATGATATAACCACCTTCAAATAACCGTTTTATGAACTTATTGACATTTATTAAATTGACTTTCTGCAGTATTTCGTAGTGTTCAATAAAATTGGTACGTAAATATTTTTAATATAAGCTTACGTATCAATCATCATCATCAATTTTTAGTTTTTGTGATTCGACGACTGGTTGACAAGTTGTGGTAAGGGAGACATATGTAGGTATGTAGGTATATACACGTGACGTTCTAACTTAATCCTTAGCGGAAGCAAGGAAGGAAGGAATGAATCCTATGTAGCCGTACTCAGATAGAATCAATTCTATCTAGAGGTAAATTAAAATAACAAATATCGATAATGTCTACTACTACCAGATGAACCGCAGATTTGTTAACTAAAGCTATATTTAAAAGAATGTGTTGAAAACTGTATAACAAGTACAAATTCATTGTCTAAATCAGTTTGCAGATAAGCAAATACTCAACAAGTCGTACGGCTCGTGCATAAAGCAATGTCGATACAATAAAAGGAAATATAAATTCAATCGAATTCTTCGCCACTTTGACGGCAATTCCCACATTGAAACATTGCATTCACAAAAATGTGCAGCAGACTAAATCTAATTTAGAATCGGGTGCCTCTGTCGATATAAATTCGAATTCTATACAATTCTATTTCAGATAAATAAATGCTCAACTGAGAATTTAATTTGATAGGCTGTTATTATTCATTTTAGTTAAATACTATTAAAGAAACTTCTTACAAGCAATTTTAGGTAATCGAATATGCGGTAAGCGTGCGCTGTGAAGCTTAACTTTACAAACTTAGTACATATAATTTTAGTGTCTAAAATGATGAATAATTAAAGAGACTTTAGTTGTTACGTATTATGAAATACTATGTAGGTATATCAAATATAAAACGATAAAAGATAAATTGAAATAAAAAAGCTTAACTTGCAATATTCATTTGTGTAACAATTGTACCCAATAATATTTCAGCGTATTTTTAGATTGAAACGGATTAAAAAGAGTCATCAGAGATCATATGAAAAATTAAAAACAAAATAGACATATATCGAATATTTATTAACAAGTCTTCAAGTGTGGATACATTTTAGAAAAACGTAGATTTTTGGAGTAAGTACTTAGCTTTAAATTTTATACATATAGAATGACGAAATTGAACACTAAGTTGGAATGCACTAAGTTTGTTTAAACATCTCTGCATTACTACAGTGAATAAAAATATTTTTAACAAAAAAATAAACCGACTTCTATGTCACTAAAAAGTAAGAAATAATTTTAGTTCATTC
>DWPV01000132.1:0-39092 GCA_018251915.1 Urbanus proteus proteus
ACAGGTACATTTACCTGATATTCAATATAACTGAACATTGAGCCGGGATGAATACTCATGTTTACATTGAAATAATCCCATAAAAATATTACAATGCTGCTGTTATTCATAAGCATATTAAATACACCGGTAACTAAAATACCTATTATGTATTTTAGTTAAAAAGTTATTTTCTTTGTTGGAGATGACATTGGTAGAAACTCACGTGTACTAAGATGACTTTTCGAAATCCTAGTAAGGTTAAGGAGGTACCCCTTGCGACATACTTGGTCTCAATAATGTAAAGAAACTAAAATAAGTTGAGATGAAATAAAATACATACAAACACATACATTTACATACAAATACATTTAAATAAAATATTCTACGAAGTACGTAAGTTCGGTAATTGCGCTCATCTTCTCGACCGTAATTTGTAATCAGCGTGGAGACTGGAGAGGCTAGTTTACAATTTTCTGCCGAATGCCAACTGCGACATTTATTATTTTCGAAAGAGTTATGTTGGAGGTTTTTAAATTGGATTTTGTTAAACGCAGCTGCTGATGTGCATTACATACATAAAACTGTAAGTTTATACAATGTTTGATTTATAGATTAGGTAATATTACGTTCAAACTAACAATAGTGCTTTCAAACAAATATAAATCTATTAAGAGTTTCATTTTTCGCCAGTAGCATTGAAACTAAAAATTGTTAATAAAATAGTGATTGTTTTCGGTTCGTGATATTTGAGGAATAAATTCTCGTTTGTACTAACAAAACAAAACGGTCATGTATTTTGTATATGCCACACCAGTTCTACTATTTAAATACATAATATTTATTCAAACTAGAGCTAATTGAAATCGCAATGCGGCGCCGGTACGCGTTAAAAAACCTCGTTGGACCGAGTGTGATATTTATGCTTCGCGTCATTAAAATCTGTTTAAAAAGAACGCTTGCCGTAATTAAAAAAAAACTTTGCACGTTGCTTTTTGATGGAAGAGAGTATTTCCATTTTACCGTTTTCATGATATAACTTCGCCAGGATTTTTATAAATATAACGTACGACATTATATAAAAACGATACACAATAAACAATTATGTTTTATGTACGTAAATAAGGAGTGTTATTAAAAAAACTGGCACAGGGAATATACGTATTTTCTTAATTATTTCATTTCACTTCAATTCTTCGGAAAGAAAGCGTAACTCTCTTACACTAAACATTTTTTAGATGATATATAATAATAATTAATATAAAAAGTAACCGTTGCACCATTCAGCGTACTAATAAATACTAAGGACTTGAATTTAATTCATAAATTATGAAACGTTTGAATCGTACAACAGTTTACTGCGAAATTCTGTTATCTGCCGTTCAATTAATTTGATGAGACGAGACTTCGGGTTAGTCGATATATCAGTATACATCAATCTATTATGATAATTAGTTACGTCGTCTCAAAAGCTCTCTAATTGATTACAAGGTGTACCTAATTGCTAAGAATAATTAATCGTACTACAGATGTTATATATTAATGAGCTTATTAAACTTAAATTACGTAATTCCATTTGTTTAAATATTAGAAATGCATATAACTCGTAGGTATAGACTTTTGCTAATATGAGGTACAAATTAGAAGTAGGTACGTCATTGATATAACAAGCATATCTAATTCAGATTTTAAAATAGACAAATAAAAACGACACCTCTTAAGCGATTTATGATCTACAATTACAGCATAAATTACTATCAATATAGTTGATAGAGCAAATTACCTTTATATTAAAATTGCTTGATTTAAACGTACCCATAAAATGCACTATAGCTTGTGATGCTTGTATGGGGCTACATTCACAGAATCTAGGGTAATGATTGGACGTGCTTAGTATTCAATGATGCCGTAAATTGCAATACGTTTGCAAACCATTAATCGTGGAACAAACTGCCTTATTGTATGTGGCCAGGCGCCGCGATGTTTGCAGATTTAATGATTTAATATATCCGTCATAAAAATCTTATTTATGTTTAACGTAAGAAGTTATATTTCTTCAGCATTATGTATTTTAATTCATATATTATACATTTAAACAAATAGCTGAGCAAAGAACCAGTAGGAGTACCCAAATACTACAAATATAAGTAATAAGAAGTTTATACATTAGAATTAGTGTAGCGCTATTACGATCTTTTGAATTCATCAAAAATATTCGTATACTCATACCGCTGCATTTAATCATTCATTTTATAAACTAACGTACATTCAAATCTAATAAATTATGTTATAACAACGCCTGTCACTTTTCCTCGCAAAAATATACGCTATGCTCCATTTTTTCGAACACGTCAAAAGCAGTAGGTATAAACACGAATATATAATTTAAGTTAAGATATTATGTTCACATGTCAAACAAAATGATTCGGTTACGCCGCTATCCTAGCACGCTATTTTCAGATAAATTGGCACGAATTCCAGAGACTCGCGGTATCTGCCACGGACCAGTCAAGGAGCTGTCACAACAATGTTCCTGTCTGAATTCATTTCGCACGTCTTAGTATGCGTATGCAAATAATAAATTATCTCAGGTACGAATTAAGTGCCCTTCAGCAGTCAACTTTTAAAGTGGTCGTTGTTATCCTTTAAATATCAAGGATTAATAAAACGGCGCAGTTTGTTATTGTAGGCGCCGAATATAGATCAAAACGCGTAGGGACTCATTTGGTATTCAGACCCAACAAATCCATTTATCACCTCGTACCATTTCGTAAACAAAAGGCACGAAAACGAACGAGATAAGAAAAACCTTTTGCGGCGTTGTCGCTCTCCACCGCACATTTTCCTGTACATCTAATACCTTTCCTTGAAATAATATTGTTAGGTGCTGCAATAAGGTGATTCACGTCGAATAATCAGTAGGCTGGGCTTAGAAATTCCTCGAAGTGTGAAATATAATTCATAGAGCGTCTTTGATTAATTTGCGGAACGAACGAGCCATGAAATAATTCGCTACATGAATCATTTAAGCGAACCTATATAAGATTTCAGCAGGCGCATAATACCCACAGTTTGATGGTTGAAATAAAATAGATTTATTCCGCCTGTCGATCACAAATTATAATAAAACGAATGATATAATTTTATTCATAAAATTTAAACGCTTGCGTTGGTGTTGCAAAATATTTATGGAAAATACCTGTTTTATTGTTATTATTTTATGTTTTATTTATCCATCTATTTCTTTGATGTTGATAGATTCTTAAAATTATTCTTGCACTTTTATTTATTAATCTGAGTTCAGTGTTAAGAACCGAAATAAATAAATAATGTTTCATTTCATTTTAATTCTATTAAATTTTTTAGTATCTCGCCATCAATTCTACAATATTTATAATCAAATACAATACAACGAGCCATTTATCTGATACATAGATTTCCTGATAGAATAAAATATCGCGTGAAATAATATAGCTATTAGTTAATGTCTTCCATTTTGAATTTCCTTTTACGTCTACACAAGAATAGTGGTTGACAATAACCAAAAAGGACATGATCAATGCCAAGCTCGGCCTTGACATAGAACCGTTATAAAACCGATTACTCGTATCAGGTAGATGTCTACTGAACACGCGGCTGTGTCTAGTCGACATTATCATATTGGAACTGACATAAACACTCAGACATTAGCGAGTGCTAGGGATCACGGTAATTATTGTTATTTTCCATATTGAAATGGTAACTTAATTGATTCGTTATGCGCTACGAGTTTAGGGAAGTAGAAATAGCAATTACGAGATATCTATGTAAATTATGAGCAATTATTTTTATAAAACAATAACAACGTTAATTATTTACTCAACGTACCTACGATTTGTTATCTCGTTTTCTAATTCCGTGTTGCGATACGATAGCCGTTAAGATTTATTTCGGGCAGCGTCCCAATCGCCTCAATCATTCGAAATATTGAATGGACTCAATACTTAAACACGACGGAGAATTAGGTCGAGGTCTTCTCCATTACGACCTAGAGGAATCGCGTCATACTACTGTGTTGTTCGAATTAGATTCACATATTGCAAATAAGCAGATGACTCGCAAATCATAAACATATTTGAAGAACGCCCATAAATCTTACATAATATAACTCTTACGCGTTTGATTTTATATGAATGCTCGGTAATATTGTAATAAAATTATTATTGTTATATAATAGTTTCAGTTTCAAGAATACGTCAGTATTAACCTGACCCATAAAGTTATTTATCATTTGCACTATTTATATCATGTGATTGCATCCTAACGATACAGGATTCTTTTAAAGTTCGGGGTGGATACTAATGCTAATTATAAAATAGCTGTAAGTATTCTATTGTTTGAAGGGGTCAAAGGGTCGGATAAGGCTCTCTGTGTGTGCTCCGCTCTTACATGTGTTTAGTCAGAAGTGTCTATGTAAATACACTTCATTTAAGACTTTCCATGAAATGGAAAGGTCGTTCACTTCGTCACGTCAAATTATTTATACTGCTCTTATCTTATTCCCATTATCCTTTTTCGCGGTCATTGAGGTTACTTATCCGATAAGTTATGAAAATTATAGCAGCTATACATAATAAAATAATGATTCAATTATGCGCAAATTTCAGGAAATTACAAGCTACATAGAAACAAGTTAGGAGGCATCAATATTAACTGCACAAACGCAATTTTATATCCCAAGTCGATCGGGAGAAAGTTTACATACTAATAAGGACTTTAGCAATTTCTAATAAATACTACACGACTGGATATTAGTTTTACTAGATGACAATACATATTATAATTATTGTATTACATCATCGTCACCGTAAATCATCAACAACAACAACAATATTAACTAAATAAAAACAACAATCATAATACAAATTACATTATTATATTACATGTAAGTGTTGTGCATGTAACTTTTCATAATAATTTATCAATTAAATAACAATGAAATGTAAACATAATGGTATTGTTTTACGGAAAATGCATAGGAAATGTGGGAGTTTAGATCTGCACGTGTATTGTTGAAAATAGCAAGGGCTTTCCCTCTTCCTGCGGTTATATTAATATTGAAACCCGTTTGCTAAGCGGCGGAATTTAGGGCGTGACTTAAGAACCATCGTTACAACATGTGGCCCACTTACTAAACCTATCTTTATGACAGAGAAGTTGGGAAATAGGATGTCCACTTAACATCAGCTAGACTTCATGCATGTTTGCTTTCTTTCCATGTAGAAGGCATTGAACCTTCTATCAATGATCAATAAGAAGATTTACCATGTATCAAATGAGCATGCAGTCCATCTGATGATAATTGGCTTCTGCCGCCCATGGACGTCTGTAATCAACCCAGATACGATCAAGGTCCTACCTGAGGTTGATCACAGATGCATTGCTGCCCCTGAGGACTGAGCTGGGGCGCCTCGGATGAGTATGATTCCCTTATCACACCCTTTAGACCAGAACAAAGTAGTGTCTAACACTGCTGTTATAAGTTTAAAATATAAATATGTTTAACATAATTATTTAAAAGAATTAGGTAAGTATTCGTATAAACCACTCGTCTCTTAAAGATATTTGTATATACATAGTTATCAAAGTTTCTCATGAGTGATAGAGATGCTCTGTATAACATATGAGCAATTCTCAGCTCGCGGGCTGCATGTGACCCCGCCATAACTTAGTATGCAGCTCGCGACGAGTTTTAGGGGGCGGCAAAATTTCAATTAAGGACGACTGGGAGTTCTTTTTTTTCCTCGTTCTACTTAGTGGAAAAATTCATTTCGAGCTTAAGGCACCAGGTTTTAGGGATGGGTAGTGACCTTTTCTTGTCAACCCACTTTCAGAGGGCCACGTTCATTATCATCATTAAATTTAGCCTGCAACTTTTAAAAGGTTGCCCATACCTGCTCTATTATGAATAGTCGCTAACTGCGCCGGGAACGTCGGTCAGTGTGTTTAGCACGTGCCTCATGCAAGCGCACCTTTTTAGGGACGCCACGCGAATTGGTGAAACCATGCTAATTATGTGTGTCACTAGACAAACCTCGGGAAAGTATGCAGTTGGAAAACATTCCGATGGTATGGCAATTGTAAATAAACCAAATTACGACATGCCCATAAACCATACGGTTTACTGGCTTATTGTTATTTTAATAAGTAGTTTTCTAAAGTTTATTTAAATGAATTTTCATTCGTTTTCAACTATAGTTAAAGTTAATTTTCTTATGCACCTCGTACTCGACTGTTATCGATGGGTAGCGGTGCCTTACCTTATAATTATGTTGTTTAAAGATTTATTTCATTGCGAACTTACACACGCATTCCAGAAGAATGCATTGCCACCGTATTGGCAAGTTGTCACATTAAGTCGGAGCACAGAGTCGGAGTCTCAATAAAAGGCAAATAAGCACTTCGCAGGCGGGCGCGGGAACAAAGGGTAATACGACTTGAAATTGGTTTTTTGAACAGGTGAGACCACATCAGTTCCATGTTGGTCGGCCGCATTCACTTTCTTCAACATAAATAAATGACGAAGGCCGAGTAGCTTTTATTTTCATACCCACCTGGTTTTATGTGCGCACGTATTTCGGATTGTTTTGAGCATTCTTTCATAACCTAAACTTCGTTTTAAAGACTCGACCGCTCGTAAAACCTGGTTTATGTTGGCACATTTGGAAGTTATCGATTTTAATTTTAGAAGTTACGTTCATGGCATAGAATGACAATGCAAGGCATGACATTGCCAACTCCAAAACTATTAAGTGCATTTTCTGGAAAACATTGCAAATCTCATACACGATAAATAAATAACCTATCTAAAAATACCTTTATAATATTGATAAGTTTTGATACGTTAAGTAAGTAATAAAATGCCGACAATGTTGCGGAAAAAAGGCTACATTAATCAATTAATCATCTTGGGTATTACAATATATTATTATACTAATACTGATTGATGAAATTCAATATATAAGCGGAAAAAGCGTATCGGGAAAGTAATAAAAAATTAATTACATTCTCATTAGTGGATCGATTTTTCTTGTAAGACGTCCGAACGCTTCGGCGCACCTCGTTACTGTAATTACATCTTGTCTCTTGTTAATGATCCTCTGGACTAAGTCCAAGTTCTTATCGGCTTCTTTGCGTAATTTTGTTGTATAATGAATAAACTTTGATAACAAACTAAATTTAAAAGTATTAATCAATTTTGTCAATGAATACTTTTAAGGTCCATTCAAAACTTGGAGCATGCAGTCCATCCCATGGCAAGTTGAATTAGTCGCATGTATCTGACCATGGATACCTATAACAATCATTCCTATATAGGATTAGATTCCTATCTAAGATAGGCCAAAACTTTGCTGTCACTCCTGAGAACTAAGTTGAGATTCCTCGTGTCTCGTCCTAACGAAACCTTTCAAACCAGAAAAGCAACAGCGCTTAACACTGCTTTTATTAGGTAGAAGTAGGTATGGTTGCATATACCTACCCACTTCGAAAGTTAAGTAAGCAATACATGTATCAACAGTGGAAAATTAAGTAACAAATTAAGCCATTAAAATAAAACGTCCGGTTGGTTGTTTCGAATGTAATAATATTATGTCCAGCACTTTTGTAATTATGTAACATTCGCATCATACATGCCCACTGACCAATAATGGTTTATTGACTTGACAGCGCACCCAGTTGGCTAAATGTTTGATTTACGACTCAAGACAAACGACACCAGCCTCACATGTTTACGATCGTTTCGGTAGCAAACAAAAGACCTCATAATAATAGGGATTTCCAAATAACTACCAACATACTGTGGGATGTCGGTTTATTAACGTCACTTCCTCTCTTCCCGTCGATGGCGTAGGAGGTGAGTTAGGGGAAAAATCTGTAGATGTGCAGCAGTGTCTTCTTGTGTAAGATCAAGACCTACTGTTGTCACCAATATGAATAAGCGCAAGGTCAACTATTGGCAAAAAAATTCTATAAGAAGAGTCTTATGGACAGTGGACGCCAAGACTGATGGATGGGCCAGCTTACAATCATCCATTTTATGTAGCGTGGTTGTGTTAAATAGATTTGTATACGAACGTCATCAAGCTATCAAGAATAAGTACTCGTAATGAGAAGAATCTTGCCAGGGAAGATCAACATACCTGGCTATTCCAGCCGTGCCCCAACAGCCTAAGTCGGTAGACCTAGATCGAAATCGTGCATATATTTTTTTAGAGAACTTAGACATTCACGAAGGGTAAATAGTATCACTATGCATCCATTACAAAACCCTCAATATGCTAGTTATGTGTGATATTGAATTGGTAGCGAATTAAAAAAATTAACTCTATAGGAACTACCACATACTTAATTGCATATATTATCCGAGTCCTATAAATGTTACAGTTTACAGGTCGTCTGCAAGCACTTTGCAGGTTGCTGTCTGCAAATTGCATAGCATTATGTTCATTACTATTTATAACTTATGAGTACTTCAAGCCTCAAAGTTGAAGTACGGTACTTACAATTCTTTCGGGCGACGAATCGGTTTTTTCGTTTTCGTTTTTTCATGCCGTCTTCGCACTCTATCGAGACGGGCATTAAAAATATTGCCTTAAGTAACTTAAGTTTTTTATTATGTCTATATTAAGTATCGTTATCGTAACAGATGGTAGGGGACATGGTTTGCGGCTTTTAGCAAAATCATTCGCAACGTGATGAGTAATGGCGGTATAGTATTTTATACACTTAATCAAGTATTTTTGTATGGAGCGTATATAATTATTATTATCATTCATAGGTAGGATATCGTATTTTATACTTAATAGTTTTGGGTTTTTTGTTCATAGGTAGGTACGTCTATGAAAGACTCATATCTATGTTTTCAAACCTACGGACCAAAGCTCAACAGAATGGGGATATTCTACCTAATTCATGGATAAGGTTTATGGAGTATCTACATACACATCATTTAAACTCTTTCTTTAATAACATCTAATAGGTAGAGCGAGCAAGCTGGTACTTAGATAAAAATAATAAATAACACTCGATCATATAAACTGTAATAAATATGCATTAAATCTGTCAATTTGTACTTATAACGTAGACTGGCTGACGTGATCGAGCGCTTAACGTTATCTTAACAAATGATTGCGTTGCAGCCCGCTGCAGGGCACATCATAATCTAATATAAATATAATCTATTCTTTGTCTTGTGACAGAAGCTCTATTTAAATCGGTTACAAAATTAATTAAATCTTACCCGTAATCGGATAATCTTTTAACCTATTCTAGGGTACAGCGTGAAAATATTTTTTGAATTATACATAAGATATTACTAACTCGTATTTTACAAGCAGAATTTTAAAGCATATTAAGTAATGAAATTATCACAATATATGTTATCTAATACATTTTTATAGGTGTTTCAAAGTAGGTATAACGTTAGCAATATTTTCCAAATACAGGCTTTCCAGGTTAACGTTGGATTGTGTAACATAGTAGCTTCAAGTTGCCGATATTTATTGGCTTAGACTTTCATAGCATCATCCAACTTTTTACACGCTAGTTGCGATCACATTCTCAGACGCATCGATCAATATCGATAGGAGTCCGATAAATCAACATCAGTCCAGTGAACAAGTGGACAACCTTGATTATTCAAGCACGACACGAATGACTCAGCCTCTCCATTAATTCAGTGATCTGCCTAAAGGTTTAAAGCATAAATTTCATAATTGCAGACGCGTAGACAATGCAGGAACAAGTGAGGCTGGGACCCCATGAATAATACATGCAAAAAGCGGCGATACCTCCTAAGATAGAGAGTGCTGGGACACGATAGGATATTTATTTTTATTAAGGTGAAGCATTCCAAGCGCGCCACTTTCGTACTATCAGGAATGAACGTTCTCTTTGTTCGATCACATTTAAATATTTTGTGGCATTTTATACGTTTTGTGTCTCGTAAAGTGGTCCTTATTTGTAACACTTGGCATACGACGACATGGTAAATTTAATAAAAATAAGTATTTTTAATAATAACTGGTTTTAAAATTCTTACAATCTTCTTAAACATTATTCGCCATATAACGTAAAATTTAATACATATAATATAAATAACCATCGGTTTATAATGATAACTCTACTATAAATTAATAAATAAATTACATTACATCAACAATTTATTTCACGATATTCACCTTCAAAAGATGATGTCATAAAGTTTTATTTTCATTTTGCCTCTTAACATACGACATTTTATTAACCCAATTTGTAAATCTTGTAAATTTTATTTTGAAGTTTAATCATTATTTTCAAAACATTTAGATAGAAATATATTCAATTTATTAATTTATGTATTATACCTTTATAATGTAAAAAATAAATATTTGACAACATATAATACTATATACATATTGTTTTGCCGGCATTTGTACATAAATATCGATAAAACAATATAAAAATATTTTATACCTAGAGAGATAATTGTATATTAATCTCGAGTAATTACCCTTTGCTGTGTTCTAAAATGGTTCTACATAAGAAATTTTACGTCAGTCAGTTTTAAACTATAAAAACGTGATATAAAACATTGCCATATATTTTCCATCATTTACTAATTGGCAGGTCTAGAGGCCGTCAATTTGATGTTGAAAAGCTTTGATCGATAACTTAAATCCCTCGAGCGTTTTTCCGATAGCTTATTAGCTACTGCCCTATTTTTTATTTAGTCATACCTATAAATCATTGTATGTTACTTAAACGGCTTTTACTCTCAAAGCCTCAATAGATTTCCCTGTGCTACTTTTTACTTTTATACGATAGTGCTTGATAGATATGTTATTTTTTATATTTGAAATATATTTATGTGTGAATGTCAGATTTTTTGGCACGCTCTACAGTTCAATTACTTTTTTCAGAGCTGCGCATATGCAGACTGAAAAACTTTTCAGCACAATAGGATATTTCCATTTAAAAAACATGTTATTTGTTACTTTGTTACATTAATAATTTAATAACTTAAGAACTCATTAATTCAAAAACAATAAACGGATGAGTACAACCTTGTTGTTTCATGACATGAAGAGGATAAAACAAACTAAAACACAATTCACCCATATTATTGTGGTGTAAGTCATTAACATACTTATTGACAATTATGTATGTGGGCGTGAGAAGATAGTATTTGTAGTAAATTATCCGAATACCACAGTCTATAAATACATCTGTGAATCATGTGCCATTCAGGAGTGGGGTGACGCAGCTTCATTACGCATATCGGTCTGTCTAACGCGATTTCTTCGAAACAATATCTAGACAGATAAAATTTAACTGTCTGTTATAAATTATAAATAACAACTACTCGTATTGGCTTACCTTGGTTTTGTAATTTTGCGCTTATTTTGAATAAGACCGAAAAGCTGAAAACTTAACCCTGATATAATTTTCTTCGTGTTTGTAAATTGTTCAATCGATTTTGATTAAACTTTAACCAAAAGATTTACTTTGGCAGGAAGTGAAATAAGCTACATTGTATTTGGTAATCATGTAATTATCTTAATTTTAACGTAATATTTTATCATCAATTCAAACAGATACAAGAATATCACTCTGTTTGTATACCTACAGAAAAATAGGTATTCTTGTGGCCCGCGTCAGGTAACAATTACAAATCACATCAAAAATCGTTTCCTTTCCGATCGTTTCGCCTCTTGAAATGTAAATGTAAACTTTACTGTGTACAAAGCACATTCTTCCTGATTTTTAAAGTGGTAATGCTACATAATCCGACTGTGGTAGCTTTTTCACTTTCACCACATTTATTCCTACAATACATATTGTGGTAGACCACCAGAGTTGAGGCTATGTGGTACCTAAGACGTGTTAGATAACCATCTGTTATCCATGTTAAAAGTCAGTTGAATTCTCATTAAAGTATGTATATTATTACGTGAGCTATCTCAGTTTCACACCTTATTTCAATATTATGCGAAAATTTATTGAGTAAACAATTTGAATTGGACAGTTTGGACACGTCTAAGCATTGCTTGTAGGTATATTACCTTAAAATCTGATATAACCTTTTATATCAAAGATTCCTATGTATATCTATTGAAAATATTTCACGATGCTGGCGTACTGTTTAAAGACACGTACGTTGACTCTCAAGCATGCTGTCCAGATGGTCCACCAGATGGTAAGTGGCTACTGCCGTCCATGGGCCCCTAACTAATTCTAAATGAGATTAGATTGGATACAGTTGCATTGCTACCCCTGAGGATTAAGTTAGAACGCCTTCGATAAGTATGTTTCCATTACCACACATCCAAAAAGTAAGGATGACCAACAACACAAATCCAAATACCATTAAAGCGAAATATTACGACAATTCAATTTTTGTTCTTCTAAAGTTATATATAATATCGGTATGTAATAAGTATATCTTTATATTAACGCAAATAACTTGCAAGTTAAACAAGTAACATTACATTTGTGGAGCTTATCTTAACACGGCGCTGTACACGGAGCTACCCTTACATAATCCTATTATATCCGCAACTTTCACACGACAGAAACACTTCACACAATCCTTCCTAAATCCATTCTGTACAAGTAAAATATAAGCGAGTTCGGACAATAGAGTTCCTGGAACCTTTAATAAGAATTTTACAGGCACTACACTTTTAATTTCCTTTATTTATCTGCCTACTTTTCGTTATTTGTCTAATAACTTTAAACCAATATAAGGGTATTTAAATTATGTATATTTAAGAAAGAAATATCTTCTATTTACTTAATATGTTCTCCTATCGATGATAGGTTTACAATGACATGAATATTGTTTGGATCATAATATCAAAATCGTGGGACATAAAACCGTCAATAAACCGAATTCTATATTAGGGTTACGAGTTCCCTTTTACATCCCAATGCATGTTTTAACAATGAACGTTTCTAAGTTAAATAAGGCATCGCTTCCTATAAAATTAGCTATAATTACTTAAGAGTCTTGTAATATCGGTTCTACCATTCTAAGATTTTTATGTTTATCTATCGTGCAATAAAAGCGACTGTTCTTTCTACGTCACAATAAAGACATCAATTCAATTTTATTTATTGCTATTCGATTTATTAACGCCTTAGTGTGAAAGATACTCATTCAATGAATGTATTATTAATCCATCAACGCTACATTGCCATTACGTATACGTTGGTTTCGTTCTAATGCCCTTTTTACGACTTAATTGATAGTTACCGGCTAATCACAATAATTTGTACTCGTTATCTACTTTAATGTTACTGTCTCTGGCACTTCGCTTAATATTGCCAGGCCAATATATTTTTTTGTTTAAATGTTATATGAAATTTATATTTTACAAACTAGTAGGAGAAAATGCTATATTTCGCAACCTCAGATTGTTCGGAAACTTGTTAAAAAAACGACTTTGTGTGCAAATAAAAAGTAATGAGTTTCCTTTACTTTATTAATACATGCAAAATGTCTTATCTTTATTACAGAAATCGAACTTAAGTAACTTCGTTTTGTTTAATTACATATGTTCCTTGTTAAAACGCTTGCAGAGGAAATAATCTCTAAAATGTTTTGTGCAGAAATGCAAAGTCAACTCTTCAACATTATGAGTGTTTTAAGGCCGAATTAATGAATTTCAAATATAAGCTTATGATGCACTGATATACATGTATATCGAAGGTATTGGAAAGGCTAGTGGTCGCGAAAGTTAACCTTGGTTGGAACACCGAGATTAACGGCGCGCCCGTACCGACGGCTTTCCCCGGCAAATTGCTTGCACTCGCTATGTATACCGAACGTGACCATACATGCCTTTTCAAATGGGACTTGGTTCTATTGTGATACTGAAAATCAATCGGGAGCACTTTTGTTGAATTTCGAACAATCCGGAAATTGCAGAAGTTATGACTATGGAACCGGAAATAGTTATTAATGAATCGGTAATTAATGAATCAGTAAAACAAAATCGATGAATAACATTGTGGTGACTTACCACAATTTGTCAAAAGATGGCGCCAGTATTCTGAATCACGGTATCGAAGTTTTCTTAACATTTTATAAATACAAGGTACAAATTGAAACTGTTGAAGCACAGTTGCTACTCAAGCATGATTACCTAGCCTGGAGAGAGATTACCATTTGCTACTGTTTTTAGTAGTCGATAACTGAAAATTTGTAGGCTTTTCTAAATATGTAAAAATGTAACTTTTCCTGAGTATCTTACAAATATACAAATACACATTACATGTAGCAGATTTCAAACTAAAACTTAGGTACGTATAAGACGTAACAGTTAAACGTGATAAGTAGTTGACGTCTCACTTCAAGGAAAAGAAATGGCTACGTTACATTCCGTGTTTGCAGACACCTCACCATCCTCTGCAACGAAACACTCCAACATTACGATCTCATGACTCATCACTCATAACAAGTCATAAATATTTATAGAACATTACTTGCTGTATGACTTTATAAGCGAGATCATTAATTACTTAATAATTTTCCCCGTAGTTACGCTTTACGCCTATGATTCGGTTACACTAGCGGTCAACTGCCTCTAGCGGTCAGTATATACAAAAAAATAGAATTGATATGTCTGTTTGTCATGTTAAAATAATAGACACTTTTACAGTTATGTACGCATAATTCCAGAAGGTCATTAACATGAATAATAATACAATAAAAAATCCAATTGTTTAACTTGTTTTCTAATGAAGGGAAATAAATCTAGTTTCATTATGTAGAAATATATTTTTGCTTTCTTACGCTATAATTTTGTAGCGTTGTGGTACCTACTTATTAAACGTTTGTAAGTTATTATTAATAAAAATAGTTCACATTTTGATGCGAAAGTAATGCGGTTTCGCGGGCGTTATTAAGTTTAAACAATATGCAATTCAGCAAAAGTTTAATTATTTTCCTTACCTACAGTTTGTTTATTTCCTTATTTTGATGACTTGTTAATTAATGTTTCCGTTTCTCAAAATAATGAGACGAATTCTTATGAGCTACATAGGTAGGACACAAAAACAGATGCAGAATTTTAAAATCCACGGCTCCTATTACGAGTTTATATTTTGCAAAGTTATTATTTATAATTAAAATACGAAGCTGTAAAAAAGAGTCAATAATAATAAGCATAGTCTTCAATGCCTCGTGAGAGATATTATTTACACTATAGATATTATTAAAATGGTATTAGTATAAGATCAACTTTTGCGCAATAACGAGCTGTTTATAATTATAACATCATTGTATACAGGGGCTTAAACAAATAAATCGATGCACCTAGTCGCTTATTTATTGTTTCAATCATAGAGCTGATAAAATGTTATCTACATATGTATGTTTACTCTGACTTAATAATCGTACGATGATACTGACATATGTTACTAATTTAAATTTCCCCCATCTTATACTCTTATTTTATAAGATAACTAAAATTATATTATTTAGGTATTATTTACATTACTTTTTTCCGCTTTTCTTTTTGCGGATATTTGCAAAATTTCGCCATAGAGTACTGCGAGTTGTATTGAAATCAAAATAACAAGGCTTACTTCATTTGCGTATTGTTTTACATTTGCAGGCGATAAAATCGAAAGTCTTGCGTCGTGGCTTTAGTACAACCGTAAGGGTCATAGATATACGATTACGCTAGGCTACTTCATGCGGTGACCTTTTTGTATCAAATGTGACAATACCCTTTCATCTCGGGCATGAAAGTAAGTGTGGGCGGTCAAGTTCGCTCGTAGTAATCTGTTGTAAAACTAAGGGGTCAGCGGTTCACTGACGCTTCGTAGAGAATAGAGATGCCGCCGACTGACTCACGAATTTGTTTGTGTTGAACTTGTTTGTCCGCACTTCTGGGTAATTTGTTAAATATATTAATTGACTGCGGTGTGCGGTTTAATTCATCGCAAAATTACCTATGTTAAAAAGGTATATAACAGAAATAGTGTGCGCCAGATTTGTATAAATAAATCGAGAGCGAGTCGTCTTTTTCACAAATATATTCACGACACACTGTTTTGTTGTGCTTCGAAATATTGTGCAAATCCGTCGCGATATTTTCAACGGAGTTTAGCGCTCAGTTACAATCTTGCTGTAATTTAAATACTGTTTTAGTTCGTGAATAATTTTCCCATGCATTGACGGTTATCTTCACGCCTGCATACATTTTGGCTGGCATTCGATTGTTATGCCAGATACACAAAAGTTACAAAGTATTTCCAAATAAAGCGTCTGGCTTGTCTCTGGCGATCATCGCAACGCATCAACTTCAAAAAGCGACCCACATCGCAACAGTACGTGAGTTGGCCACTTACCAAGTACCTTTATTCACAAAACTTCTCCGTGTATGTATTTATTTAAAATGTTGCAGTAACGGATGAATCAACTTTTGTTACAAAATCTTGTTTTATACCGTTTGCAGCAAGTAACTAGATTCAAAACTTCCGTTCAAAAGTAAACAACTAACGAACACGAATTGAAGTTTTTGCCTTTACTGTTGCATAAATTGTGATATTTTCAAATATTTGCTGTAAAATGTGTTTCAATTTGTAGTATATTCAACTTTTCATTACTTTACTTTTTATTTACTCTGAAATGTTATTTCAAAGTCATGAAAGACTTCCAGTTATTAAGGTTTTTAGTTTCGTATAGATATGTAAGTGTGTAATATAAGACATGTATCCTGTTGCATGTTGGCTTGTTACGGGAGCACGAAAACACTTACCCAGGCCAAGAAATGACTGCAATTTAGAGCACGCGATTTAAAATGTTTAAAATTTTAGTTTTCAAAACTACATGGTGTAAACAAATTGAGGGAATGTTTCTAGGGCGTTCAAAACGCAATATCTACTCGACGAAATAACGATATGATTTATTTCTGTAATCATTAAAATCTTACAAAATGTACTGTAACATAAATACTACTGGGTATCGGTTCGCGATCATAGTGAAAATAATTCAGTTTAGAATTATTTTTAAGCGCTTATTGCTCGTATGTTTAAATTCAGTCATTAGAATGTCTTAGTTTCGGCGATAGAGACAATTTCTAATAAGCATTTTCTTTAATTTGTTAAAATATGTAGTACATATTAGATAGGTAGTTAGTTACTTCGAATGTGTACTTTGTCGTTTATTCATTTCAATTCTTGAAAATACAAATTATCATATCGTGATCATTATTGATCGATTAAGTCTGACTCTTAATCTTATACCACGTGCTTCGTACAAAAAATAATAAACAAGAAACACACGCGCCGCCTACACTGTAATTATTAGATCAGCGCGCAAACAACCCACTCATATGAAATGGCACTCGAAATATTTTTCCTGTAACACAACTGACTTCTTACTTAATAATTTACTACGTCAGTGTCCAAAGAAAGAAACGTTCTTTTCATTTTTATAGACATTTTTATTCGGTTAAATTTTATTACTTTTGTGAAAACGGCATTCGCACAAAATTATTAACTGGAAATGGAAAACTTAGTTAAAGAGTAAAGTTTATATTGTTTATAAATTGTGATAATATGTAGCTTTTCTTGGCTCCAAAATTTGGTATTTCATAGTCCATCTATTCCTTAAAGATGAAAACAAAATAAGTACGTCCAAAATCTTCAATCTTAAATATAATAAAAGTACGTAGGTACATCTTAAACTCTTCATGTATTTTTAAAAATTTTCAATCAAAATATTTTTCATTATTTATAAACACGTGAAAGGTCCGGGAAATAAATTGAAGCTTAGATGTATAGATTTGTACGTACGAGTAAACAATAACAACATGATTATATGCTGGGTGATAATGGACAATGATGTACGCATTTATTAAACACATGCAAATTGATTGATTCAATATCTTATACAAGTAAATAAATTTAAATCGAAATATCTTAACTTTCACGGTAGTATGATAAAACATTCATATAAGGTGTTTGTTGATATACAACCACTACTGCCACACTCTATAAACCAGAATACACCAGCACTTCACTCTGCATTATTCGAAATGGGTGCACAAGTGGTGCCTCCGGGGCCGAACCACAAAGGGCTCTACCAAATTTACATCGAGGTGCCTCAAATAATATCACCTGGTAGTACTCCCTATAATTATATTATATAGAGTGTAACCCTGTAATAAAATTATTACTTATTTTCTCAACGCAAAATAAGTAAACAGTCATAAAAAAATTGCCACTGTCGGTCACCAATTTCAGGACCGTCGGTGATCGGCTTAACCTGTCATATCCTTTGCGATAAGCTGGCGCCACAGAGCAATAAGCGCATGTACCTACTTAGTATAAATACATGTTACTAGCTATAAGTATTTTTTACGAAGCTACTAGTATGCAAATCGACTTTAACATTCGAGCTACATGTCGTCGTAAATTATTCGGCGATAGACATTGTTTCGACACCTTGTCTTGCATTATATTGAACTTCTAAAGTATCATGTTATTGAGTTGTTAGCAACCTTTTTGTGATGATAATAATGTGTTACTGTTGTGTGGTAACATCGTGTTATTTTCCTAGAGTATGTCTTAGGTACTTTATAAAACTTAATATAATAATATTTAACTTAAGATATCTGAAAAAATTGCATTGTATTTTGTAAAATTAACAAGATAGGTAGGCATATACGTTCATATTACTTATGAATAATAAATTTGAAAGATGTTCAATGAAAACATTTTCAAATATAAACTTAATCAAGAAAATTAAAGATAAGCAAAGGCTAACTAACATACCTACTCGTATACTGAGCTGCAAAAAGTGATATTTGGTTTACAAATTTAATGAGCTGCAACTGTGGTAAGTAGGTAAAAATATTTTTTCCAACGCAATTCTAAATCCTTGGATAACTGGTACACGAAATTAGGATCATAAGTATACCTACTCGTATACCTTACTAATCGTTTTTGATCAGCTACATGACTTATAGTTAACTATGAACCTACAATTACAGTACATTGACCTACAGAACTTTGCTAAATCCACGCTCGAGCCGTGCCGTTAAATTATTAGTCGTACGCTATAAAACCAAGCAATTTCCTGAAAACAGGTTAAATTTTGATATATACGACAAATTTTTAAGTAAGGCAATGTATAAACGTAACACGCGACGTGAAATTATAGCCAACATCCTGAATTTACGTAAACAAATTGGATTGACGAATACTGACGTATATTCTACTATTTAGCAGCGTTATCATAATAAAAACAGTAATTCGATCGGAGTATTTACGTTGTTGTATGTTTGTGAATAAATGTGAACATTGATATTTTTTTATGAACTACAAAATTGTTTAAAACTAATTTTGAATTATTTTAAGTTATATGATATTGAATTAAATGACTGTCCTTAAATTAAGTACAATAATTTTGTAAAAGTTTATTTACAAGCACAGCAATTTGTACATTGAACGTAATTATTCACTTAGGTCGTCGGTCTTTGAGAGAAAGATTTAATGTTTATATCATAAAATTAATTAATGCACAGCGTACACTTCTCATAATATCCACAATAATTTAAGGCAGTGGTTCTCAACGGTGGAATTTGACTCCCTGGGTAATGGTAAAATGAGACAACCGAGTAAAAAATTCCTAGAGTTCACTTGGTGACGTCAATTCATTACTATCGTACTGCTGAGAACCGGTTCTCCTCTAAGAGAGAGAAGGGTTTAGTCCAAAACACTGGATAAGTGTGAGTTGGTAATCTTCACACAAATCAAAATCAAATCAAATCAAAATCATTTTTAGCAGAATAAAACGAAATAATTACATAATCCTATGTATCACGACTCTCTGGGATATGCAAATATTTTTTTAAAAATTTAATAAAATTGTTAAAATTTCAACTTTTTTTCTTTCACGTAATCGATGCAAAAATCGAATAATCTTTTTCGATACTTAATGATATTTTTAACGGATACCTACTTCAAAAGCAAATAAAAATGTCGTGTGAATTTAATATTGATACCAAAATAGAACACACGTTAGAAACGGCGTAGGGCAGAAAACGTCCAACATGTTACGGACTAAGGTAGCCGTGACATGAAAAAGGTTGAATACCACTGATTTAAGGAAACAAACAACACATAACGCACGAACTGCGCCGGCGCCGCGGGCCGCGTATCAGGACTAGCACTTATCAATTTATTGTCGCCACTACAAATTGATATTTCAAAAGAATGGCATAAGATTAAACTCTACAAATAACCTCGTCTAGACAATAATATTATTTGCACAATACAAAAAACATAAAACACTGGTTTTATTTTATTCATCTGCGCAAATTCTCAAACTGTATTAAGTATTAAATGATTCTTTGTTTGACACAGGTATTTGAACAATCCTATTAGGTTACCAACAGACCAAAGTCCAAGTTTTTCAATTATTTAACAATTTTCATGATGCATAAAAATTTGCTTTAGGTAAATTTAAATTTAAAAGTCATGAATTTAACAAACAGTCACGCGAGATGTGTTTGATAAACCCACATTGTGTCATCATACCTCTTGGCTGGAGTATGTTAATAGTTCAGTAACAGCTTTGATATCAATTCATCTTCAAAGGGATTAATTTAAATCGTAACATTCACGGGTAATTGAATTTTACATCAATCTCGATCTCAGAGACCACTAAGCTACAAATTCTATGGTTTGTATATGAAAAAAGAAGTAGTTATCGCAACGCATTGTAACATGGTTTTATCTATAAAATTTAGCATATTATCAATAGTTACTTATAATTTATTTACGTTTAGTCTATGTCAAGGGAAGCGTTATTAGGTAAAAAAGTCAATAATCTGTGGCGGTCAGGTGCGAAATTTATTCAGATCCATTCTGCTAATCTGGCGTGATTGACTAACAAACATCCATTCATAATTCTCATATGTAAAACCAGTACAATTATAATTCCTATATAATCTACACTATAATCTATAATCTACAAGTATATAATAAAAAATAAAAAACACAGAAGTCCGTTATTACAGAAGCCTTACGCGCCTAGGCTTCTCAGAACTCCCATTGTCCTAGATTTGCAAGTCGTCTTAATACGATACCTTAGGAAATGTAAATGTTCACTATCATTACTTGAATTTAATAATGTGCTTTACTAACATACATTTTGAGCTCATACATTAAGCAGAGATCCTCCAAACGCTACGTAATTTATTCAATGTGTATAAAAACTTTGCTCATTAAAACTCCAGTTATAGCTACTTCTAGCTGTAATATTCATTTGTTTTGACTGACAGAAACTTGTAATTAAAGATAGTTACGCGCATAAAATTTTAGATAATGCAAAAATATGCGAATGCCACAACAGTAAGTTAAACAATCCGAAAATCTATTATTGAAACGTAGAAATATTTTTAACGTAAAATTTAATGAAAATATTAAATTAAAGACATAAATATGTGTACCTACATACATAAAATAATATTAAACTGATTCTAAAAAGGTGTGTTAATTAACTTGAGTCTGAATTAGAAGAAGAAATTTGCTCTCTTAATCAGACCGTACAAAATCTACACAAATAAAATACTCGAGGCTTCTAATCATTATTAGTGTCATTAGAAACTGCAAAGAATGCAATCTCTACATAGTTTGACGTGTACGCTGAGATGTTTTAAACTAAGCAACTGATTTTAATGCGATTTTCATCAATAGGCAAAGTGACTTAAGAGAACTATGTATAATTAGCGAATCGCCTCGGTATCACAATGGGACAATGTAGATATATCTTCTATATATCGCGAGTTTTCAGCTAGTGCAGTTGTAAAAGATTCAATTAGTCTAATTTAAATCTTGGACAAATCTGTGATGAAGCGCTAGTATAGTTTTAAAGTAATTTATTTACCTCCGTATCTATCATCTATCGGCCGAATCTCGCACAATATGTTCATAATTTATCCATCATTATAATTTGTTGATGGATAGATTACACGGAGATTGATTGATTTGTTTAACAGTATAATTGAAGTGTCACGAATTGAGCACACTATGGGTCAGTAGATTTATGTGTGATGTCGGTTTTTCCGATGGCTGTGGCGACGTCAAGCATCGTTAGCGATTGTTATTAGTAGTGAATTATTGATAGATCGCATTTATATTATACTGCATTCGTTATATTTGATACAGTATGCATTATTAAACTGAAACTTTTCATGCTATCATAAATTTTACATTTTTATCTTAAAAAGAAGTATCTATGAAATGAATTTTGATTTACAATTCAAAAGAATTCCCTAAATAATAATTCGAATATTGTACAAAAATACACTTTCATTGAATTTGTAATTATGTAATAAACTTTAAGATCGTGTGACCCCAAGGTTGGCTTGACCCGTTTTCACCGTAGCATAAAAACACTTGATTAAATGTGCCAAGAATAATAGTAGGTGCTTCATTACAAGAAGTGAAATGTACATATTATGTGTATAATAAATGATGATATAATTTAAAGAGTCAAAGTAAAATATAAAAAATATAAAAAATAGTACATACATGTATACGTATTCCTATTCATATAAAACCTTTTGTTTTTATTGCGCAATTAATATTTTTTCATACATTGAATATAACTGAGCTAACAAGCAAGAGGTAAAGGTAAAAACTATTAAATATAAAATTATTAAGTATTAAATTATGTAAGTATAAGTCTAGCAATATATATATTAGCACGCGTCTATATAAAAAGAACACTCCGAAAAAACAAACGTAAGTTAAAAAAATATAATTGCACCAAACTAGTATTACGTAAAATCTTGTGCTGACAAAAGTTTGTCACAAACAAAGCAAGATTGTAAAGTAGAGTCTACACTCTAGACAGCATTGAATTGGGTAGAGTACCGGGTAGAGCGTATCCGTACTAACAATTGATGTGGAGTACTTGAAAGCATCATATAGAGACTGTAAATGTAGAGTCGAGATGCGCTTTTAAACAACTTAAGAAAGTTATTTAAAATTCGAAACAAATTATGAAATAATGAATTTCGCTCTTGTTAAAACTTTTTTAGTTAAACATATATTTTGAAATGCATATATTATTATCTCTCTTGTAACCTTCTAATTAAGTTGAAATCTGAATTATAATGTACTTATGTGTCAAAAATTAATGTGTAATAATATGTGTAAGTCAATATAAGATGTTACTTGATATAGCAACATTATTGTTTCATACTTTTTTTTACGCAAAAGGTATGCATTTACTTTTACTATATAATTAACCTGCCTCAGCGTATTTGAATTGGATGATAAGCTTAGCCACATATAAATAATGATAAGCTTAGCCTCATGTAAATAATTACTAAGGAGCATCTTTTTAGTCTACATCATCGTACTAATCTAGTCTTATTAATCTTATAAATACGTTAATAGTTTAGATAGATGTATGTAACGCCAGAACTGTTGAACGGATTTGGATGAAATTTGGCACAGAGATAGGAAAAGTAGTACTCTGGAAATAGCATATAGGCTACTTTTTTATCCAGTTTAGTGATAAGTGGTTTTCGTGGCGTGTAAAAATGTTGATTAATAAACCTACTCCTGAATTAAATTTTATACAATATCAACTAGGACATAAATATATAAGAATAATAGATTGATTCTTCAAGTCGCAGTATCGGTTACATCTTATTTCAAAGTAATTGGAACACGTACCTACAAGGAACTCAACAAGACGAATCACCTAACTGTATATTGATAGATATGACGATCTGTTACGTAAGACATCATAAAATATCTACGCAGAAAATGCGCAAAATTGCCTTATTCATAACTTAGCGAAGATAAACAAAGAATAGAGTCAAGGTTACGAAATAGTGTTAGAATAATCTGAATATATAACAAGAATGTTATGTGAATATAAAACTAATTAATGGAGTTCAAGGCAATCCAAATTACATAAGTTTCTTGACTTAATATTTAGGCTTTATTTCATTAAAATCGATCCACTCCATAAAAGATATTATGCGCAGATGAAATCGCGGGTATCAGCTAGTGCTACCTACTGGGATAATATCAAAGTATACTACTTTGAAATATATCTGCAATATTAATGTAAAACTGGAATAATATCAGAATATACTAGTTTTCATTGTTACCAGCTAATGATGGGTTTAAAGCTCATTTTGTGGTTTCGGGTCAAGACATGAAACGTGCCGAGATGTGGTTTACTAGTTATTTTCCCTTAAATAAACCTCGGTGTGCGTGTTTGTTCAGGATGTGGTTATTCACTTTATCTGGAACGTTAAACAATGTAGTAAAATGGACTTCATTCAGCAACCACATGATTCTATTGAAAGATTTGAACATACGTTAAGATTTTAATAGCTACGTTGATTTAATTGTTATAACATGAAAGGAATGGTTTTGCCAAAAATCTATACTACATAGGTATGTACCTATAAACAAAAAACAGTTCAGTAGCTTTTGTCTATTGTTAAACATATATTTTTTGCGGTTAGGTGCTACTGACAAATACCAGTATTATTAATAAAAATTAAATGTTTTCATTAATCGGCCATGTACGAGTCGAACTTGCACATGGAAGGTTCTGTATCACCAAACTGACCAAATATTCAATAAAAAAATCTAAGGATATATCAGTTTCTTGTGTAGGAAACTCTTTAGTTTTATTTATGAAAGTATTTGTTGTTATAATGGTCTTAGTAAAACACACTTTTATTACGTTTCAAATGACAACGCCCTATGACAGACGGACAGACAGCGTAGGCTCAATAAAAAAAATCCCTTTTTACCCTACGGATATGGAACTCTGACAGCCAGATTTTGTAAATAAAAATATATTTAAACTAGCGGGTCTAGAAACGGCTTTAGCATCGTCTGAGAGACGTATGGTACTTACTAGACTACATTTATTTCCTTGCATATAAGACACATCGTTTATGAAAGTCATGCCATTTCGTTTATAATGTTGCGGCATTGCAGATAATATCACGCAAGTTTTATTTTTTACTTCAAGGATCAAATAAAAAGTGTTTCGTACTTAACTTTTACCATCCCACCGCTTGGCACGAGTCACCGAGTGAGATTTAGAGCTCTTAAGGTATTTACGTCATAGACGTCCACACTGCATAAGTTTAAACATAAAACATATACATAAGTAAACGAAAACGATAAACCAAAAATTATAATAATTTAAAAAATTAAAAGAAAAACCATAATTCAAATGAAACTAAAATGAAAATTATTATTTGTAATTCAAGATGTATTCAAATCAGAGGGACGTAACTGGGATTCGATCCTTGAATCCCCACTACGTTTAAAACATCGTATCAACATTTACGTTACAACAATTTATCGAAGATACATATATTGTGGAGTCCTTGTAATGTAATAAAACATGAAGTAGGTACCTATATATTATACATAGATTGCAACAAAGTTATTAAAAGCAATAAAACCGTTTGTTTGTACTAAAATCTGACTTAAATATGGTTTATAATTGTTTTCTTTCATTTTTTGCTCATCCGGACCACACCGATCTGCATACATTGTTGAAAGCGGTTATTTTCGTATACATATATTATTTAAAGATTGTACGTAAATTTCGTTGTCGTTTTTCTGACATAATGTGAAATTGCAAACGAGAATCGCTCCACCTGCTGATAAATGCATGTTACATCTTAATATCGAGAGATATCATCGGCCAACTTCAGAAACCAGTTATGCGTGTGGTCTCGGATTGCTTTTTCTAAATTAAGAGGACATTTTCGAGATAAAAGTACTACCGTACCTTTTATGGTTATAGTAGTAACTGCATTTTTCTACACTTAAATACTAGGGATGGGATAAATGATTTAAAAAGTTACAGTATACCATCTTGTATCTTATATGCAAGAAGACTGTAGATCATACAATAAAAATACTCTATAGAAATAACGTATTTTGGGATCTTTTATTTTACGCGTAAGATGACTTGACAGTAATTGAATTCTAACTTGCAATAATTATTTATGTATCTGCAAAAAAAAACTGCAAATGAAGATTTCTTAAAATATTAACGTAGGTATCTAAAAGATGTCTGGATGTACGTTGGTTTCTCGTTGAACCCTAACAAACGAGGTATTGTTGAAGACGCGACGTTAGACCACAGCCGCGATCATGGGAATGCACTCATAAATTTCCGCATTGTTATTTTTCAGTACACAATGTACGCAGCTATACCTTTTCTGGTATTTATATGTTGTCAACACAAAGAGTATTGACATGACATAAATACTTCAGTTCGGCTTTATTAATTTCAATCAATGTTGTGTTAAGCCTACGAGTCAGCAGTCAACTCTATGTAAGTTACTTTAAAAAAATTAAAGTAGAGTAGTAAACGAGCATGCAGTCCACCCGATGGTAACCGATCCCCGCACCCCATGGAAATCTGCTGGTTATTCGATGCTTCTGCCCAGTAATGAAACGGTCGCCTCACATGATCGTGAGCCCTGAGACACGCAGATTCTACAAAAACGCCAAAACTTCTTCACCATAGAAATAGCTTAAACGTTCCCAACATTCTTCTTCTCTAGTCGAATCATACTCGTTCTACTACCACGTGTTACTTATGCATTACCCGCGTTGCGGAGTGGTCACCATACCGATCTGATGCGCAATGAATTCTGGGTTCGATTCTCGGCCAGACAGATATCTGAATGATGAATTTAGATTTCTGTTTTGAGTCTGGGTGTTTGTATTAGAAAATGAGTACTATTACCCACGACACGAGAAAATCCTAGTGTGGGGGCTATGAGTATTTATTGTGTATGTGTGTGTTAATGTTAATGTATGATGCATGTAGTGAACAAATATATAATTAACACTCGTATTTTATAAACAACTCGTAGATAGTTAGAAATGATTTTACTGAATGCCCGACAAATCTTAAATATAACGATTTCAATATAAATGTCTTCTTAATATATTTAATGTTTGTTTTACATTACGTAGGAACACCACTAACAAGTACACCCACACATTTTCCGGTCATAATGGTTTGTTTATTATGCTCTAACTCCATTTTCGAATACATTAATGCGAGAACAACAGAAAACTACTTATATATTAGAGAAAGTCGGTATAATTTAGCTACCCAAAGCTGGATTAAACGAGTTTTGACCATTATCGCAAGATACAGATTTATAATTTACCTGGTAAGTTCATAAACAATACATATTTACTGGAACATAAACTGCTGCTCGTAAAATAATTTTAATTGCTGAAGTTAAGAAGGTTAATATATTTTATTGCATATCAATGTCATGAAATGGAGTTAAATGTATCTCCCTTGCTTCTAATTAATTAGGTACTATGAAATAGTATGAATCTGTAAAAAAAGGTTTAGGCATAGGTATGAAAAATGTTATTGATTCTTATAGCTTTATCCTTTAGTTTTTATTTGCATTATCCAGCTTATAGTACTTACTCTTTATGTGTACCTATATGTAGGTAGCCTTACGTGCCAAGATATGAATGCCAGCATGCTTGCGGTAATGGAAGTATAAATAGAATTAAAACAAATAAACAAATCTGCAATATCTTTGATTTCTGTAAAAATCGGAATCATTCAAACATCCTGTTAATAATACCATTCATTAATATTTTATACCACTGCCACGGTATAGGAAAAAATAGAGTCAGAAAGACAGTTTTGTATGTGCTCGTGCTTTTGATTACATGTCATTGGAACCAATGCGCGTGAGATAATACGAGCAAATCGGATGAACGTCAACACTTACAAAGGCACGGCATCTATTTTCTCATTTGTACTCGGTTGATATTTTTTCATCGTTTTGTAAGCAACAAAAAGATTTAATAACCGTGAGCGTTTAAGCGCAAGACTTTGTATGCATTTAAATGGTAACACAATAAGATCGTGAACTTTTGAGTTTAAAACTCAAAGAAAAAGAACGAGGGCAATTGGGTTTTCTTGCAAATTTAATTTAAGCAAAATTGAATTGTATATGTTAATACAAGTTTGCGAAAATGCACTCAAAGGAAGTAAAAGCTAGTCATTGTATGGCGGAGTGCCGCTAATGCTAAAAGCAATGCTATTAGCGACAAACCACGTTATACAACTATACTTAGGTATGTAGAATACATTGTGTTGTGTACACGAAAACTGTCATGTTTAGTCGTATCTTAAGAAATATGCCTATGTCAAGCTTGAAACTGGAGATTACATTGTACTTTAACATTGAGTTAGACGTCGAATGGCAGATCAAAATTTTATTCATAGATTACGGGATCACAAACATGTAAACAATAAATAAATGCGGGAGCTTTGAGAGTGTACGTGCATATAAATAATCCACATTCCTTTTAGGATCCGATATCAAAAAGGTCGAGAGGTTTCTCTTTTGTGTTCCTTTATCACGTAGAGATATTCGGGGATATTGTTATAATCCGAGCAAGTGTGAATATGAGACCAAATATCTTTGTTTAGAAGCCTTCTTTTGATATGTCTCTTTTGAAACTATTTATAATGGGTGTCTTTGGAATTCATGAGACACGCAACACATTGTTCGTTATTCTAAAGTTCACGATAGACTTTGATGCATGCCAACAAAATAATGCGAATGAACTTTAGCTCACCTTATGTAGGTACAAATAATTTTAAAATATTTATAAGTAAATATTAATACTAAATATCCGATAAATATTTTAAAAGATCTAAAAGTCATAAACAAAGTACCTATACATGTATGTATAGATATCTATGTATATCGTCTGGCATATTAACATTGGTATTTCATTTTCTAAAACACTTTAACTTATCGTTAAATCATTTTAGTACATTTTTATAACAACATAATTAAAAATAAAATAAAGTAAAAAATATTACTTGGATAAAGTTTAATTCAGAAACTTCGAATTGTTAAATGGCTCGAAATAATTTCAATTGAAAAAACATCGAAGTATTAACATTCTTTGAAAATGTTGGAGCCGGAGAAAAAACTTGAGCGTAACGTAATTAGGGTTATTATCAAATTAAAGCCCCAATTAGGTTCATTATATGGCCACATAAAATTGTAACCTAATGTTTATTTTGTTTAAGGATTCGGTACAATGATTATAGTGCAACGATGCTACGTGCTTTGTAGTTTGTGGTTTGCGAAGTACCTACTGCATTCACAAACAAACCGACCAGTCCAATTACAATTGACGTATCGCATTCCGTGTAACAATCATTATTACGGTTGCAGTCAATGCGATCTTTGCGTTTAATTTCCGTTTGCTAAAATCTATTTGAGATTCGGGTCATCGGTTGTCCTCATTACGAGTTTTGTTAAATGTGTTTGAAAAGCTTTTATTATTTGTTAGTATACTTTGGTTTGGCAAGTCGCGTTTATTTTGCACGAATTTGAATACATTAACAAATCAAAAATATTTAAAAGTAGTGATTGATCTAAATTGACATGTTAGTTAAAAAGACATTAACTAAAATAAATGGTGAAAATTTAGACATGTAGAATTTCACATTCCAACTAATTACTACTAGATAATATTTATACTTCTAAACGCACGCACACTTTAATGAGGTTCGTTCTTATTCTTGTGGTAACTTCGGAATAAAAATAAGATAATCATAAAAACATCCTTATATAGGACTGCAATATTGGATTAAATTCTCCGGTCGATCCATCGAGTAGTCGAGATTTGCATACACAATCATACGGAAGCAAAAGTCTTATATTTTACTTGTATATATTTTTTAATATATTGCAGTGCGTATGGATATATTTTTTAAATAAACAGAAAGAGTAGGTATGCACATCGCATTATTTCTGTACCAATACAATGAAGGGTAGTGATTATACAAAAGACCAAATTAACCAGTGTCATTTAACGTCAATAAAGATTTTATTGTAAGTACTTCTCGCAACCTGTATTCTGTAGTACAGGGTCGAATTTTATCGACAGTATAGACTGTAGGTACGTTATAGTCTGTTGCACAAAGAACTGATATTTAACATGCATTGGCAAGTATTCTTAATTTGCGACTTAAAATCAATGTCTTTACGAATTATATCTTATTGTAAACAGACTTGTACTTCAAATACATTATTTTCAATTCGACGTTGTCCGTGCATTAAAATATCGACACTAGAACTATAACCCTGATGAATATTTAACCTATTTACATTTCTACGTAATTGTTTATTGTCATGGTTATGTTATTTTAAATTTATTTATGTACGCACAAAACGAGAAACATTAACAAGACACTGTTGGTACATGTTCAATTCTTATTCCATACTGAAATATCTTTCAACGGAATATTTGCATGTCATAAATAATTCAGTAAGGTAACTTTTTTTTTCGGGAGAAAAATATTTCTAGAAATATTACGACATAATAATTTGCATGTGTGTTCGCCAGACCGCAGTGGATTAGCGTTCGTAGGTCATGCCTTGAGCCTCGAGTGAAGCACTTACATTTGTAGAGACGAGACCTTTGCAATTAAAGCCTTCTTAACATTTAAAGTTTTAAATTTTGGTGTCTTAATTACCTTTTTTAAAAAGTCATGAGTACTAGGATATTATATTCGTAATAAACAAAGTCTTCTCAATAATTTTCACGTAAAAAAGGATGAAAAACGTTATTTTTTAGCAATTATACGAAGATTCTGAATACATGCATCGCATGGTACCCCACTCCAATATATCAGTCCTTAAAGTACACCCTCGTTTTTCCTCAAGACCCGCAATATATTTTTATTTAAACTTGATCTCGATAAACCTCCTATATAGAAACTGTACCCTCTAAACCTCTGGATTACTTATTTCTTGGTCCTTTTTTTCCTCGGATTATTAATCCACCTCTTGCTGTCCAATCTTCGTTCTTTTACCTGGATTTTTTACGGAATTGAACTGAACAGTCCCAAAGGGTGGGAACTAATGCCAATGATAGATATCTTTGATAAACCTCAGAGGGGACACGTACTTTACTAATCCTGAGGATAATAGATGCTATTGGGAAATTTTCTTATAAGCGCCTATGCCTTACAACAATAAAAACGGCTATCAAAGTATCGAATAGTATGTAAAATAGGTATGGTAGTGGTGCCGTTACGTTAAACCCACGAAGAATTCCATCACTTCACTATCCATGACTCAACTAACAGTAGTTATTTTTTTTACAGAACATCAGAGAGAGCATGCTGACGAGGTGGATAACCCTGGTGCTGGTGGCTGCGAGCTGGCGTGCCACCGACGCCTGCACCTGTTCACTCGCACACCCTCAGAGCCATTACTGTAATAGCGACTTTGGTGAGTGGATATCCTTATGCCCTCTTAAACTGGCTTATGAACGTGATAATACCTAAATATCCACTGATCACTTGTCCTCATGACGTGGAGTTTTACTGCTAGGCATGGTTCTCCTCTAAGTTTGAGATGGGTTAGGCTAACGTTTACTATGCTGGCCAAGTGTCGATGGATCTCACACACAGTTGTGAACTTTTTTTGTTAAAGAAGTCTGAAGGATGTAGATTTCCTCGCGATATTTTCCTTCGCGCTTTAAGCAAAAGATAAATAAAACTTTGAAGCAAAAATAGACATGATCTATCAAAATCATGATAATTAACTTACAAAGTATTCGTGGTAAGAAAATATACAGACATGTAATTCATTTGTAGTTTTAAGTAGAATGAACTGATATTCCCGGATAATAAATATATTATCCGGGATATATATTATTAAGAGCTATCTTAACTTAATACCTTAACACTCTTAAAACTTTATGAGTGTATTTGCGTATGATTCAGTCAACCAGAACCGAAAATAAATAGGCAAAGCTGATAAAATTATAATCTATTCACATCGGAGAATATTAAAAGAAAGCAAACAATTAAAAAGGAACTGTTTTGACCAGATACTCAAGCAAAAGCATATTGTAACAAGAACAATGCCTTCTCTTTTAATTTTAAATATTCTTTGTTCTGGGTACAAATAATTATGAAGGTGCCAGAACAAATATGTTACCCTTTTACTACCCACTCTAATAAGGAAATTATATGCAAATATTGTTACAAGCAAATTTTCCCCGTTGTTTCAGTGATCGTCGGCAGAGTACAAAAATTATTCAGAGGACATGATTTTGACGACGCGTACAAAGTGAAAATTCGTAACGTATTCAAAGTAAGCATAATAATATATTACCCTACATAATTGAAAACATAATATTGTTTACCTTTATTATAGAATTACAAAATATGTGCATTACCTATAGTAAAATTAAATCCTAAGCTAATAAAAATGCTCATTATAATAAAAGTAATTAAAATGGAAAATTAAATCTGGTAAGTTATTAGCAAAATTAATACTCATATTTCACTTAGCAACGTGTGTTTGTTTTTAATATTAATGGGTAAATATAATCCGTTTAGAATAAATGTAGAGCCTCTAAAAGGCTTATACGTGCTTACGTATAAAGGAAAGAGTATAAATTCGATATCATAAATTTATAAGGATGATTCTAGATGTCTTTTACTTGGATTACTAAAACAAATAATTATATGTTTTACTGATATTTTTCGTAATGATTATTTGACATCTGCCTATAATAAGATAGGTACTAAAATTTAAGTAACTATATAAATTGAGATGTAACATATTATAAAGGTAAACATAATTATAACGGTCGTAAATAGTTACATGCTTTGTTTCACATCAGTAAATATTTTATTCAGGGTCAACATGGCGAAACATTTTAATTAACCGTTGAATTTCACGCTTCAATATTATTTTATAAAATAACTGTTTATAAATAAATGCGTCAATAATGTTATTTTAATATGTAATCCATATAATATCTATCCATATCCATATAAACTCGGGTTTATGGTTTATATTTTAGTCGGATATATATATAAAATATATAAATAAAACTAGAAAATACCGATATTTTCTAGATTTTTTTCTAAGTCACGCTGTATTCTGTATGTTACGTATTATTTCCAGGCAACCCCAAAGGCGGCGCTGGCTTTAAAATCAGGTCGAATATTAACGCCTTCTCAAGAATCTCTTTGTGGAGTGAATCTTCAGCCTAGGGAGACCTATGTTATAACAGGTGAGATTCTTCGATGCATATTTTATTTTATATCCATAGAAACTTTCTCTACAAATATAAAGTTATTTTTTTCGGAGTGCAATTATTGATATTGTTTGCCCCTAGGAGTATAATTTTTAGTGACAATTGTTAGAAAATCTGCGAATGCATATCTTATAGCTATTATCCTCTTATTACATTTATAATGGTGGTAGAACTCGTTTAGTCCAATCTTTATTTAATTATTTAATTACACTTAATTTATACAACTATGATTTAAAATAGAGACTTCATATAATAACGATGTTATCATTTAAGACTTAGTTAAGATTTTCATGAAATTAATTGCTAAAGTTGTACAATGGAAAACGAATGACTGTTAATTTTCTTTGTTAGTCTTGTTATAAATGGTCCTTTAATATTAATTGCCCGTCGAGTAAATTAGGCGAGCACTATTAAACCTGTTCTACTTAGCGACAACCTGAATAAAATATATTGTTTGAGGTAATTTAAAGCGTATAAATCCAATTTATGTTATTTGCTAATCCTATGTCTATCACGATATAGATTAAAACTGGTAAACCCTTAGTGGCCAAGCTCGAGATGGAATTTTATCTCATGTATGCTTGATCACAGTTTTTCACAGATTACAATGGCCACCTACCATCAAGTTCTATTCAAGTTTGCTGTTTCTATCTTTTATCACAATATTTAAAATTGGGTGCTTGGTGAAGCTTAGAAATCAATTAAAAATTAAAATCTAACAAGACATGTTATTGTTACACTTGATTGCTTGAAATATCTATTATTGGTATTCCAAAATTAATTATATGAGTTCGAGTACGACATATTTGATTCAAAGTCAGTTATAAATATTCACGAGCAAAATTAAAGAGTGATTATGAACACAATTGCAGGTCGAGTGGTGCACTTGCAGGCGCGTGTGCATCTCTGCGGGTACATCAACAAATGGCGTGACGTCACTCCGCGGCAAAGGAAGGGGTTCAGGCTACTCTATAAACAGAGTTGCACATGCAAGGTAAGAATTACGTAAAAATAAATTAGAACTAGAATATTTCGACTCTTATCTTTGTATTGTAGCTGTGATAAGTAGCTGAATTACTGAAGATTGAATTGAAAAAGTGGCACAAGTGGCAAAGGTTGAAGTTTGTAGAGTCAAATTGATCTTAACTAGCATATTACTTGAAACCTTTTCGAACTGAGAGAAAAAACGAAATTTTGCTGTAGGGCAGTAATGGGTTGAGGATAAAAGGATTTTCCTGATTCGATACCATACCCACAGGTTAAGAGGCACGACAGAGCAAAAACATCTGTAAATCAACTCCAATTTCGTATTAGTACTCCTACATAAAACTGTTTATACTCAGACGCATATATCACACAACATATAATACAGAACTTCAGCTATATTTATCCATTTACGATTCCATTTACTCGACGCTAATATTTCACACCTAATCATGTAGTAATTCGACGAAAACACGTTTAGGTAATCACTCGAACATCTAACGAAAACTATGATCAACAGTTTACATACCACAGGAATGTTACGAAGCGAGGAAAGATTTAAGATAAATTATTGTAAGACTAAAACAGTTCCAGCAACCCGCAAGGAACTCCATAATCTTCACGATTGATGGCATTGTTTACGTACTTCGGTACCTGAGTTTATTTTGTTTTCCATCTATTTTTACAATATCGACAATATTACCTCAAATTGGTATTCCGTTCACAAGAGAATAACATTTATTTGAATATACTATTGATCGCAAAGAAATGCTCACACACAATTTTCCTGTAACGTAGCTTAACAATAACGTAATAAATATATTTAGCTCGTTTGTTTAAGTCGTTTTATTTTGAAGTCGATGTAAGCGGGTCACGAATTTGCCTCATGTTGCGTATTTTGGTGTATCATGCGTGCTTGCGTGAAACGTGGTAACACGAAGTTCATCTATTAGGTAGGTACTTAAATGTACCATTTACTGCGATTGTGGCTAGTTGTTGTTATACCGGCCTCTATGCGATTTACCACACTGGTTATTGTAATTTAACTAGTGTAAAAATAGTTTTACGGTTCCGCAATATAAGGTAGGTATAGTTCTTCTAACTATAGGTACGTCTCCCGTTTAAAAAGTAGCTCTCTCGAAAGATTGCATTTTTAGAAGAGCCAATTAAAATAAACACAAAATATGTACCAGTAGTCATTAGACACATTGATTAATACAGATTACTCATATTTTGTATCAATGTATTATCTTATATAGGATCTCAAATTATAATGAAAAGTGGCATAAAATATTTTGGTAGATACTTAGATAGGTAATATAGGTATTCAAATTATCGTACTTTGTGGTAGTACGGAACCTCCGAATGAGAAATGAATTCCCCCTTGGACTGATTTTAAGAATAGTGTTGCTAAAAAATTCTGTGTTATATTTTCTGCCTTAAATTTTATGCATTCACGAATTCCTTATTTCCGTATTTCTGTGCTTCGTGAAAAAGCGTCACGTATTTTCCTCGTGCCGTAGATTTTCATATTTTAGACGAATATAGTCACATTTTGTGTACGGTTTAAATATTTTATCACATTAAATAGAAGATAGAACTTCAAACATCGTTGGTTTAATATATTAATACATGATATAAAAACGTCTAAAACTGCATTTTTTAAAGTATTACTCGGAAAAAGAAATTTTATTATCTGTTTTCGTCATATATAAATGTTATGTTTGCAATTCAGCTATTAGATGTTTAAAAATCACGATGCACTTTATCTTGGATCCTAGGATTTAAACCTCGGATCCTCCGATTCTAACCAGTAGATTTTATGATTGCTTCCTTTAGAAATATTGCATAATATTTATTTTTTCCAGGTGCACGTAAATCGTCGCAGTTCGAAGTCGCCGAACGCGTGCGTTGCGAACTACGACGAATGCTACGAGAGGCACGGCGTGTGCCTTCACGATCGCGAAAGACGGTGCCGCTGGACTAGGTAATTGCTATTTATTATCACAACTTTAGTTTAAGTTTAATTTCACGTTTTCTTATGATATTAAACTTACTAACGAAGCGGTGGTATTTGATTAACGGTCAGAAATACATTTATAGGAATACATTTTAAAGAAATACGATTTTAATTTTAATTTAAATAGATGTGTAGTTGATCTGTAAACAACGATTCACGACTAATTACTTACAAACAATCCTAATTATTATGGTAGAGGTTATATTGTGAGGATAGAATTATTGGATTTAGCGACCAACCCTTCTGTTACCGTTTTTTAATCACCCCGAATGTTTACGGGGAAGTTTAACGACTGCCATTAAACGATAATTACTGGGACTGCTGAAGATACCCATAAAACACCATCATGAAAATTTATCGTGGCGGTCAGCTCTAATACTTACTCAGTATTGGTTAGACTGACATAAGGGAATTTACCTATACTAGGTACATGACCCGTTCAGGGGGGAGGGTCTTTAAAAATACCATGCTTGGTCACCGGGGCAGAGGGGTAGGGTGGTCTTAGATTATCGTCACTTAGTCTCTAGACAAATGTTACGCTTTTTCTAGATTTTTCATTTATTTTCTGTTTGCAAAAAATACTTAAACTATACTAAATTAGTACGTAGAAGCTCAAAGTCTTAGCAAATACTACAAGTGGTCACCTAGGGAGGGGGGAGAGTTAAAAAATTGTAAAAACGTAGTATGTGTACATTCCCTAATTGTTGGTTGTGGATACACCGGCGCCTCAAAGCTATTAGCACTTTAAATATTAATAGTTATTAATTATTCAGCAAGATGACATGAGGGCGCACGGTTTTGCGCGAAACATCAAACGAAATCATTCACTTATGACTTAGTATTTTGGATGTTTCACGCAAATGCTTTGTTGCCAAAGATCAATAATAACTGTTAAAACTGTTTTATTGTATGCCTAATTTAAGTAGGTCTTTGGTTTATTTTGTCTTCTTTATACATTTCAAATTATCAAAGAAAATACATTAACTAGGTTTACGTTTTATTAAAACAGAACCGTTTTACTTACGAAATGGTCTTTACGTCGAATTTCAATAATATTGTAATTCAAGAAGACCTTTTGGTTAATAAAGATCTTTATTAAAGATATTCAATAGAATATTGAATTCTAATTCTCAGAGAATTAATATCTGAGTAGAATCCAAACTACCGTAAGACCTAATTCTGAAATCCTCTCACAATGCTATCTCGAATATTAGGTAATTAAACGGAAAGGGGATTAAGTCAGGTTTCGTAGGCTCGTACCTGCGGGCGAATGGTCTCTCAAATAGAACCTAGTAGGCAGATATTAGATATTGCGTTAAATTGCTTGTTCTTGTTCATTCTCTAAACAATGTGTGTTTTATGTCATGATAAAGACGCTTGAAAGTAAATTGTTAGTGGTCGTTCATGTTAATACTAACTTGAATTGTCTCATACCTATGGAATAATCTGAACGTTTTGACAGGGAAGCCACTGCCTATAATAAAAATTGAATATTTATGTGTTGTTATAACATATTGTTCTAAGAACCGTGCCTTAGTGGCCTAAAATAATAATCGGAAATACGTTCGCGAACGATTCAAAGCAATATTGCTAATTGTAAGAAACGTGGATAAACAAAGAAACCTTTGATCTTCCCTTAGTAGTTTCAGTGGATACAATGATACGGTTTATGTTTCAGAGCACCAGCACTCACGAGATGCCTGCAAAAACAACACTTCAACAGCACCATGACTTGATTCATCAAACCCCGACTCGAATTGTAAACATTAACAATACCATTTGTATATCTCGACGTCTCCAAGGAAATTCCGCTGTTACCTTTTTATTTGTTACTAATTTATTTATAAAAGTCCAGGTTACTAAGGGATATCGCGCCAAATTATCATTCTCACGTAGTTCGTATGTTACACTTATGTTAGTATTTTGTACCATCAATTCGTTGCCTCTATTCATAAATCAAACTATGAGCTCTATTTTTGCATTTTATCTCTAATAATTTGGTTTGTTAATAATAAATCAGATGCCATACGTATAATAATCTACCTAATTTTTTGAAACGAAAAAACACGATATCAATATATCGACATATGTTAAATTCAAGTGACGTAAATATAACGAATTTACCCGATTTTTATCATATTACTACTGTTGTTCTTTGGATAAAGTTCCACAAATGCTCCTAAATTGTTATTTCGTCTAGAAAGATGAAAGGATTTAACGTTATTTTGTAATAATTTATTTTAAGTTATATTTATATCTAAGTTAAAATTGTAAATTAACAAAAATAGTAATATGTTTAGATTAGAATAAATAATTAAGAAATTACACGCATTTTCTTTTGATTTTTCCAACACTTTGTTATATTGCTACCTAAACTAGGACAATATCTTCAATTGTTTTACAAAAACATAATGCTTGTGGAGAAGTAAACAAAAGTAACATTAAATTGCAAACTTAGCCTATACAAAACCTTTTCGAACATGAATAGGCATAACTCCTTGCAGAAATTCTTCTCACTGGTAACTGCGAAGTTAATTTTCAAAATCGATTCCTTAATATAAAATCAAACTACAAACTAAACTTACCATATCAGTGTGGTTGTGGTAGTAGGTCTGCTCGATCAGTGGGAAGTTCTCTCTTCCCAGACGTCGCTGCAGTTGGAGAAGATGTCCGAACACCCACGGACGATCCTATAACAAACAACCATAGTTTATTGTGAGTATATGTATATTTGAAGTACCTACACACTTTTACATTTTTTTCAATATCGGTCTGACACGCATTGAGATTCAAATTCTAGCGTATAAATGCTCTGAGGCAAAGATTTATCTAAAGAACAACCGTAGATAAGCCCTGCGCATTCAAAAATTGTTTGCGTTTTGCGTAACTGCTGCTGACCAGTGCTTGAATATCCGTACAAATCAAATTGACC